>JAEQBH010009511.1:0-133066 GCA_016808115.1 Tetrastigma voinierianum | reverse complement strand
GAAGACAATGAATGTGGTCGTCAAAGAATTTACACTGTGAAGCACTTTGAACAAGAATGGATGAGTTCCGGTAAATTTCCCGAAAGAAAAATTGACAACTGCGGAGTATTCCATCTCAAGGCTCACCAATCAGCACCAAGTGCAAGAAAAAGGGAAATTCCCCTCACAAACTCAGCAAAATCCCAGGGGAGTTCATGAAATATTTGACTCAAGTGAAATTGCTCCTAAAATGGATGAAGTAAAAGCAATTATCACCTTAAGAAGTGGTAAAAAGGTTGAGCAACCAATGCCTAAACCACTTGATGAAGCTAAAGAAGAGCAAGATGAGGCGCCAGAAAGGATAGTGATCAAAGAAGATATGATGAAGAAAAGCATGCCTCCACCATTTCCTCAAGCACATAGAAGCAAAAAGGGGGTGAACAACCCAACTGAGATTTTTGAAGTGCTGAGGCAGGTGAAAGTCAACATTCCCCTTTTAGACATGATTAAGCAAGTTCCAACATATGCCAAGTTTTAAAAGACTTGTGCATAGTGAAAAGAGGGTTGAATGTGAACAAAAAGGCTTTCTTGATAGAACGGGTATGTGCCATCATCTAGTGCAAGACCGTAGTGAAGTACAAAGACCCAGGGTGTCCCACCATTTCATTAAACATTGGAGGAACTTATGTGGAGAAGGCATTGTGGATTTGAGGCAGTGTCGACTTGTTCATTTTCAAATCTATAAGCGGTTGAATAGATGATTGAAACCCACCACCATCACCTTGTCTTTACTTGAATGAGTGGTGAAAATTCCCATGGGCACTGTTGAAGATGTTTTGGTGCAGGTGGACAAATTCTACTACCCAGTTGACTTCGTTGTTCTCAATACCGAGCCAGTAGCTGTAGGAGCCAATTATGTGCCCATTATACTTGGGAGGCCATTCTTGGCTACCTCAAATGCAATCATCAACTATCGAAATGGGGTTATGCAACTCACTTTTGGCAATATGACATTGGAGCTCAACATCTTTCATCTCAGCAAAAAGCATGTTCACCCAAAGGAAGAAGGCCTAAAAGAGGTGTGTTTGATTGACACCATTGTGGAGGAACAATGTGGGCAACAACAGCTACAAGAAGAATTGATAGAGGAATTGGCAAAGCTTCTTGAAAAATTGAATGAACCCTCATATTTATGTGCTGCTTTTTGTCCTTGGAAAAAAAAAGAAAGAAATTCTCCCCTTGTTAACTGAGAAAGACAGTGGAAAGGAAGAAAAGGAAGAGCCCTAAAAGCTTGATCTCAAACCCCTCCCCACAGAAGTGAAATATGCATACTTGGAGGAGGGTGGCCAATGCCTTGTGGTAATTTCTTCATCTCTAAATGCTTCACAGGAAGACAATTTGCCAGGGTTCCTTCTTAAGGGTTGCCAAACAAGCCATTTGATGGAAAATTTCAGATTTAAAATGAATTAGCCCTTTGGTTTGCACTCATCACATTTACATGGAGGAGGAAGCCAAACCAGTGCGACAACCACAGAGACGATTGAATCCCCATAAGCAAGAGGTAATGCACGCTGAAGTTCTAAAATTTATGCAGGCCGACATTATCTACCCCATTTCAAATAGTCCCTAGGTGAGTCCTACTCAGGTTGTACCCAAAAAGTCGAGGGTGACTATTGTACAAAACGAGAAGGGAGAATATATGCCTACACGCCTTACCACAAGTTGGAGGGTATGTATAAACTACAGGAGGCTAAATGCAGTGACAAGGAAGGACTATTTTCCTTTGCCCTTCATTGATCAACTTCTAGAGAGAATTTCCGGGCACCCATTTTATTGTTTTCCAGACGGCTATTTTGAATATTTTCAAATAGAAATTGTTGTGGAGGACAAGGAGAAGACCACATTCACTTGCTAGGTTATGCCTACAAGAGAATGCCTTTTGGCTTCTCTGATGCACCTACCACATTCCAAAGGTGTATGCTCAGTATTTTTAGTGATATGGTGGAACGCATTATGGACGTGTACATGGATGACATCACCATATATGGAGGTACTTTTGAGGAGTGCATGGCCAACCTTGAAACTGTTCTTAATAGATGTATTGAAAAAAGCTTGGTGCTTAACTGGGAAAAAGGCCATTTTATGGTAAATCAAGGAATTGTCCTTAGACATGTCATCTCCAACAAGGGCATTGAAGTTGATAAAGCCAAGGTTGAGCTTATTTCCAAGCTACCATCCCCCACAAATTTCAAGGCGGTGAGGAAGTTCCTTGGCCATGCAGGTTTCTACAGGAGGTTTATTAAAGATTTTTCAAAAATTGCAAAACCCCTATGTGAGCTGTTGGTGAAGGATGCCAAGTTTATTTGGGATGAAAGGTGTCAAAAGAGCTTCGAAGAGCTCAAATTACACCTGACTACTACACCTATAGTGAGAGCACCCAACTGGCAACTACCCTTTGAAGTGATGTGTGATGCAAATGATTTTGCCATTGGGGCAGTTCTTGGGCAGAGAGAAGATGGAAAGCCCTATGTGGTTTATTATGCAAGCAAGACTCTAAATGAAGCGTAGAGAAATTACACAACCATAGAAAAGGAACTACTATAGAAGTAGTCCATGCCTTAGACAAATTGAGCATCATAGTGGGGTCATGCATTGTTATTTTCACAGATCACTCCGCTTTAAAGTACCTTTTGACTAAGCAAGATGCAAAGGCGATACTTATTAGGTGGGTTCTCCTGCTCCAAGAATTTAATCTCCAAATCAAAGACAAGAAAGGGGTGGAGAATGTAGTGGCAGATCACCTCTCTAGATTGACCATAGCCCATGACTCCCACAGTCCTCCCATTAATGATGAATTTCTTAAGGAGTCTCTGCGCAGCAGAATGCTCCACTGAGCATACTCATATTACTAATTATTTAGCAACAGGGGAGGTCCCAGTTGAATGGAAAGCACATGACAAGAAATACTTCTTATCTAAAATTCATTCCTATTATTGGGAGGAGCCATTTTTGTTCAAATATTGTGCAAATCAAATCATTAGAAGGTGTGTGCCTGAAGAAGAACAACAGGGGATTCTCAGTCATTACCATGAAAATGCCTGTGGAGGTCATTTTGCCTCTCAAAAGACAGCTATGAAGGTGCTGCAATCAAGTTTCTACTGGCCTTCCCTCTTCAAAGATGCTCATGCTATGCGCCGAACTTGCGATCAATGCCAAAGACTTGGGAAGGTTACTCGCCATAATATGATGCCCTTGAACCCAATTCTGGTAGTAGATTTATTCGATGTTTGGGGCATTGACTTCATGGGGCCATTCCCTATGTCTTTTGGTTATTTGTACATCTTAGTGGGGGTTGATTATGTGTCTAAGTAGGTTGAGGTAATTCCTTGTAAAACAAATGATCATAGGGTTGTGCTTAAATTTTTAAAGGAAAATGTCTTCTCCAGATTTGGAGTGCCCATAGCTATAATCAGTGATGAAGGTACCCATTTTTGCAACAAACCCTTTGAAACCCTCTTAGCCAAATATGGGGTGAAACACAAAGTGGCCACTCCTTACCATCCCCAAACCAGTGGACAAGTTGAGCTAGAAAACAGGGAGATCAAGACCATCTTGATGAAGGTGGTGAATTCAAACAGGAAAGACTTGTCCCTCAAGCTCTTAGACTCACTGTGGGCATACAAAACAACTTTCAAGATCATTCTTGGGATGTCCCCATATCGGCTAGTCTATGGAAAAGCATGCCACCTCCCTGTGGAAATTGAATACAAGGCATGGTGGGCAATTAAAAAGCTGAATTTGGATTTGGGGAGAAGCCAGGCCATGAGCGTTTCTTGACCTCAATGAGTTAGAGGAGCTAAGGAACGATGAATACCTAAATTCCAAAATTATCAAAGAAAGATCGAAGAAATGGCATAATCAAATGGTGGCTCAAAAAAATTTCCAAAAAGGAGATAAAGTGTTGCTCTATGATTCCAAGCTTCACATCTTTTCGGGCAAACTCAAGTTGAGGTGGATTAGTCCCTTCACCATTCATCAAGCATATCAAAATGGAGCAGTGGAACTCCTCAGTTCAAATGAAAACCAAACTTTCAAAGTGAATGGACACTGCCTCAAGCCATATGCAGTCCCCTTTGGACCAGACAAGGAGGAGCTCACCCTCACTGAGCCTCAAAATGCTTGAAAAATTGGGTTGTGAGGACTCGGTCTCCCCTGAGACTGCCAAGTCCATGTTTTGATTTGTTTTTTTTATTTTTTATTTTTCTTGCATAATTCAATTTTTCTTTAGATTCTCTCCATTTTAGTTTGATTTTATTTTTATTTTTTACTTTTTATTACGGGGTTCTGCAATGAGGGTGGTCCCCAGAGTTGACTGACCATGAAATTTCGCAGGGTTGCGAAATTTTGCAACCTAGCAATTTCGTAGGAGATTCGGTGGAAATTTGAAGCCCCTCTGAGAAATTTCCGTAGGACCTCGCATTTCACAACCCTCACTACAATCAAAAATTTCACCACCTTTGGCATTCAACTACATTTCCAATACCCCCTGCGAACTTTGCCAACCCTCATTACACCTCCTTGTTAAATCCATACCCGTTTTTTATCGTCCACCTCCTCCTGCGCTTGTCAGAATCCCAACCCTATGCCCATAAATAGGCCACCACCCTCCTCTCTGCACATCCCACAGTTCTCCATTTTGTTACCCTGCGAAACCCTCATCCTCTCCTGAGACATCCTCCCTCATCAGTTTGGAACCATGGCAAAACGGAGGAGGACACGACTCCCTCATCGACCTAGTCCAAGGAGCCCCCCCTCCCCTCCCCTCCCCTCCCCAGACCACACGACCACCGTAAGTCCCTGCCGAGCCTACCAAAATCACCTAGACTGCTGCCACTCCTTCTCCCACAGTGCGCAGGTACAAGACCAAGGCTGGACCTATTTCGGCATCTCCATCTCACCCACGACCAACACACAAGCAGCCTCCATCCAGCGGGCGGGATCTCATTACAATTAATCTTTACGACCAGCGGCCTCAAGTGCCTCAATAGTATTCACCTCCTCAGAGCACGGCTTCTTCCATTCCCAAGACAAGTCTCCCGGCTGCGCCATCGGGGCCACTTTTTCCTGTGCCCCAATAGTAGGGGGTACAACGATTGTCACGATGGGAGTTCCATCTTTGAGAACTTCTATGACATCCCGGCCTTTTCCAATCATTGTTCAGACTCAGGTTCTATGGGGCTCATTCATCACTACTCTCTTAAGCCATTTATGACTTCGCGCAGATTTTTATACCCAAGAGTGGTGATAGATTTTTATCAGACCATGACCTCCTAGGGTGAGCGCCACCCTAATGCTCTTCATTTCACCATTGATGGCTGGTAGGGCGTGAGTGCGGCGATATAGCTCTGACACCGCTTCAGTTGCTCTTGCAGTCCCGATAGACTTTGGGTGGTAGCCCCACTGTCGCCGAGATGGTCGGGTTCTCCCGCAACACATCTGTTGGGCCTATACTTTTCAGGAGGCAACTTCCTTTAGGAATGCTCTTTGTGGACCACGTGTTGTTGTCTAATCTGTTCCTTTTACATCATGTCATACAGAGGCAAGGCGCCATCCTTGAGGCCTTATTCCATATCTCTTAGGGCTTCTGGTTTGGCCCACAGGATCTTATTATGACATCTCTGTTTCACTTCAAGGAGAAGATCCATAGAAAGAATCTCAGCAGGGCCGAGGCCATTCCACTCTTGTTCCCACGGCTGTTCTTCCATGTTTTTGAGCACTTGGGTTTTCTCATTTGTTTGCATCGCAGCCGTAGTGTATGTAAGGCCACCTTTTCAATAGAGAAGTGGCAGTTTGTGCCCGGAGCTCTCCCTCTTCCGACCTTCCCTCCTGTTGGGGAAGATTAGTAGGTAGACCCTCTGGAGATACAGCAGCATCCTCCTACCCCTACCTAAGAGCCTTACAGCCCAGTGCCATCAACACTTGCTCCTGCCCCCGTACATATCTGATGCTGCTCCTGCTGACCTCATCCCACCCCCTCGAGCTCATCTTTGCTCTAGTTGGGTCCCAATACATACGCACCACTGTGGGTTTTGTCCATTACACTTAGGACTTTCTTGCAATAATGGCCTCTGTTCGCACTTTCGCCACTACCTCACAAGCCTTTGCTACTACCCATACTGTCATGGCACAACGAATGACTCATACTGAAGCCATCCTTGCTCATATTTAAAACATAGAGAGCACCACTTATTCACTTTCTCACAAGCGTGCGACTCGACATCACCAGATTCCACCTGCTGACTCCACCGGCAGCAGTAGCCCTAAGCGGTAGCTCTACCATGACCCCCGGTCGCTACCAGCTAATCATCTTGTATTTCCTACTCAATCACGAGATGAGGATGAGATTCCACCCCTTGTAGCTACTTGAGGAGGTATCACTTCCTCCTTTTAGTTTCCCTCCTGAGCCACATTGAGGACAATGCAACATTTGGTTGGGGGGAGAGTTAAAGAAGGAAGTGTTCTTTATGTTTTGAGCAAGTCTGTTTTGAATAGTTGAATGGCTTGCTAGTTTTTTTTTCTGTATAGTACATGTTTTTAGTTTCTAGTACATGCTTCTTGCTCATGTTTTTAGTTTCTCAGTTTCTTATTTTCCCATCGGATTTCTCATAAATTTTTTTTTTTTTTATTATCCTCAACTTGCAATGGGAGAAATTGAAACCCCGTCTCAATACTCTTGATTTTATAGTAGTGCTATGCTTATAAGAGTTGATGAATTGTTAAAACTCCTCTTGTCTTCAACGCACTTCTTCACTTTGAACTAACCACACACTTGTGCATTAGTTTTCAATTATAATTGAAAAACTACCTTGCCTCTGAGCCTTTCAAAAATCTAGCACAGTACTTTTAACCACAACTTCAATGGGTTGGGATCCTAAAAAAGACCAATAGTCTCAAAAAAAAAAAAAAAAATATTGTGAGCTTGCCTTCAGAGCTGAGCACGGTCAGGGGTATATCTTTGAGAAGTCTTTAAAGCCTAGTCCCCTAAATAGCGGTTGGGAGTCATGACTTTTGGGACTCGTTACATGGGTGAATAGGTGGAGTTTAGCAATTTGTAGGTGTTGGAGCATCGAACTTATTAAAAGTCCGGGGTGAAATCTGAAGAGTTAGTGGTTGAAAGATCCTTATGACTTGATGCCCTAAACATTGATTGGCTCGGAGTCATTAGTGGACCCCCGTTACATGGACAATTGTGAATTCGATACCCTCAGCATTGCACCCCTACAATAAAAAAATTTTGAAATAAATGAGGCGCCTGGTCTATTGAGGTTGGTTAGCTGCCAGGTGTAGAAAGGAGCGAGGTTGGGGGGAGAGGACAGTTTAGCAGAATATTTTTGAAAACTAATTAAGTTAACACTTAGGTTTTTGTGGAAGATTTCAAGTTGGTTCTCTAGGAGTTTAAATTCTTTTGATACTTGAATTTACATAGCACATACTCCTCTTGAGATAGTCATTGGGCAGGATTTTGATGACTTTTGTTGAAGGTTGGGTTTTATCAACTATTGCGTTTGGAAAACCTTTTTTTTTTTTTGTGGATATATATATATATAGTTCATCTTGCTTTTGATTTCTTTATTCTTCATTCATTGCTAAGGGACTAGCAATGTGTCGGTTTGGGGGAGTGATTACTACCCAAATAGTGTTATTTCATACCCTTAACACTCCATGTTTTGTGCACTTTTTGTTTAGTAATCAGCCTAATTTACCTAGATGACATGCTAAGGACCTAGCAAGGCTACTAATCAATTTATGTGCAAGTTTTGTTGTTTTCAAAGGCTATATATCTCAAAGGTGGGAATTGGGCTCAAAGCATGAAGAGCACAGTTGCAGTTCAGACCTTCAGAAGCTAGAAGAAGGTAGAATCAAAAGCAGAAGAACAGCATAAGCAACCTTGCCAAATTCGCAAGGGTTGCGAAATTTCGTAGCCCCTACGAAGAGGGGTGCAAAATTTCGCAACCCCTACGAAAATGTCTACCACATTTGACTTTTTGAGTTTTTTTTTGTGTTCTTCCCAATTTCTCCCCGTGTATTAGTGTTTTATTTTGTATATTTTGGTCATTTGTATTCGCTTGGTGGTATGTAAGGCCTTGAGAAGACTTTGCAATCAGTTTTGATTATTGAAGTTATTTTTGGGAAGCTTGTTCGAGAAGCTCTGTTTCTTTCATTTTCTTTCTCTTTTCTCACTAGCCAAACAGCCTCTGAGGATGATTTCTTAGAGGATGAGTGGCTAAAACCTCTCATTCCTTGAAGTAAAGGGGCACTGGGCAAAGGAACCTATGGAAAACCGAGGTTTTCATGTTTTTAAAGTAGATATTCAATGTCATTAATGTTATTTTCTTCAATTCTAGGTTTCGATCCCTTCGAGTCACTTTGAATGGTTGATATTTGGTAAGCTTTCAAGGCTCATTGGATACTTAATGCTAGATCCAGTGATGTTCGTTAGTTATCACTTATTAACTATTGGAAGTTGAGTAAATGAGACATGTTTTTGCGGTGGGATCATTAATGAAATAAGCTATTTCAAGGATGTTCATTGAGAAATTAGGTTTTATAGCTAAATAAAGAATCGATTCGGGAGATCGGGAGATAACTATATGTTATCCTCCCCATTGTGAGGAAAAGACTCGGAAAACCCCCCATTTGCCTAAAGAACCTAAGCCTAGTGACCCGATACTTCAAGAAACTTCTTTCCATATTTTAATCCATTTTATTTTTATTTTCTCTCTAAAATCACTCTTTTTATCAAAACCCCAAATATCCAAAATGAAATCACCAGTTTAAGCCTCACTATCAGTCATTTCCACGAAGAAAACCCATCTCTGTGAACGATCCTAGAACCATTATACTATAGTAGCTATGCTACGCTAGTATGAGGTATTAGGTTATAAATTTTGTTGATTAATACCCTACGACTTGGCGAATCAATAGGATGCCATAACATGAGTGCCCTCAAGTATTTCATTAGTGTAGCTAATGCATTCCTATGATCATTATTAGGATCATGTGTATATCTACTTAATCTACACACTACATACGCTATGTCAGGTCTAGAAAAGTTCATCAAATGCATCAGACTCCTATTAATATGTGCATACTCAGATTGACCCATAGGATCACCTCGATTTTTTATTAAATGAGTGTTAACATCTGTTGAGTGCATTTCATACCATGATAATCATATAATTTTATATGCATTTTGATCTTTTTGATGATGATTATAAGTGATTTAATGTATAAATGCCTCATTTTGTGATTAGGTCAACTTTGGAGAAAAAGAACAAAAAATGAGCTTCAATGGAACCAAAGAAGACAAAAACCATCACTTACAACAAGAATTTGGTCTTTTTTTTTTTGTTAATGGCAGCCTCCCATGGCTTCCAGCATGATATGGATGGATTATGCACCTCTCAAGCTTGGCTAGTCGAAAGATCACCTAATTAGGAGTTCGGCGAAAAATACGACCTTGTGAACGAAAAAAGACAATGGAAATTTTCCAAAACACCATGCAGCACCTTCAAAGTTTTTGCATTTTAGGTCTACCTAATGACCCATATTCATCAATTTTATATGGATTGATTTTACATTTCAAAAGCTTTCTAACAGTACCAAGAATGCCAAATTTGGAGTCTAGACAAGAAAGTTATGGCCCCAAGAAGTGTAGTCGCGACCATAGAATTTCAAAGTCTCGACCCCACTGGGTCACGACCTTAGCCATTTTTCCTATAGAAATTGTTTTTTATCCTTGCAGTAAGGTCGGGACCATAAGCCTTTAAGATCACAACCGTAGGCCTTTAAGGTCGTGACCTTTAAGGTTGTCGTTTTGGGCTTGTTTTAGCCCACTTTTCAAGGTGTATTTAAGGGTGTTTTCAAGACATTTTTAGGGTTTGAAATTTTAGAGAGGAGGCTCTCCTCTAGGGTTTTCCCTCCTCAAGTTTTGTTCCATTTCTAGGGTTAGATTATTTAGATTTCGTAGTTTTAGGTTTGTATTTGTGAATTTTCCGGTTTGTGATCAAATATTGCTAGAAGAACAACCTTGTGGAGTGAGGATATTAGCTTGGAGCTTGGGATTGAAAAGCCATTGCAGATTTAACCCTTTTATTTGTATTTCTCTTTTCTTTCTTTAATTTATGCAACTTTGTGTTTGTTGACAGCATGATTTTGTGGGTTTTAATCGCTGAAATGTTAGGCTAATCATTCTATAGGGTTGGTTATCAGATTTGATGATTGGGTTTGTCTAATCTTTAGTTAGTTGGTTGTTTTATACTTGATTTGTTGTGTTTGGTGTTAGATCCTTGGAAGATTAAGTTTCTTAGTTAATTAATATGTCTTGAGAAGTAGGATCTTCGATCCTTTTACTAGAATATCCTTGGTGACCTTGGACTAAGCCTAAGGCCCGGTTCGAGTCTCTTAAGGGTGTAGATTAATTAATGAGTCCTAATTAACCTAGTTAAGAGACTGGGAATTAGAAAGTCTAGTACTAGATTGGATTCACTAGGAGACATCAAACCCATTAAGTGAGGATTACATGTACATAACAGTGACTAATCCGAGCTTAGTCCAGGTAGCTCTATTGCAAGGACGTAATTGTGACTAATAAAGCTACCAAGGAAAATTTCCTTAGACTAGTATTGCTCTAATAACCTAGAAGGACGTAACTGTGAATAGGTGGTTAGTATGAAAAAATACAAGGGGGAACACAAAAGTGGGATCCTTGCACCAAGTCCTCGGACCTACCCAAGTCATAATTCATTCAACCCCAAGCCTTACCTAGACGAATCCATAGGCATCAATTGTTTTCTCCTGGTTTTAGTCAATTCAATCCAGTTTCGCAAATCAAACCGCTATTTTGTTAGTTTTGTTTTTTATTAGTTTTATAATTTCACCTCAACTCATTATATACGTAGATAGTGAATTAATCTAGTAGTTGGGGTACTTAATCCACCATAAAACCTAGAATCCTTATGGTAACCATCTTGGTTCGTAATTGAAAACCTTGTATTACTTGTGAGACCCGTGCACTTTTGGTTAGCAACAAGTTTTTGGTGCCGCTACCAGGGACTTAACAACAGTCTTTGGTCCCATGCCAACGACTTAACAAGTTTTTGGCGTTGTTTCTTAACAACGAGTCTTTGGTAGCTACGCCATGACCTTACTTGACATCGTAAGGGGGTACTCCTTAGGTTTGGCATGAAATGTCCTCTTAAGTATTTTCTCAACATATGTTCTTATGATAACATTATACTATCCTCATCCTTGTAATTTGACACCCAATAACCACCTATATCTTTTTCATGTCAAGCGTGAATCTAGAAATCTCTTGGTACTATGTACCACACATAAAGCTAATTAAAAAATCAGCATATCATCCACATAAAATGCAATGATTACACATTCTCGATCTGTACACTTTGTGTACACACATTTATCCACTTCAACAGATAAAAACCCGTTATTCAAAAAAACCCTATCAAACTTCTCATGCCATTATTTAGAAATAACTGTTTTAAACCATATAAAGACTTGCACAATTTAGAAAACTTTAGTTTCTTGTCAAGATTAATACACCCTTCGAGTTGTAACATGTAAATTTCTTCCTCTAAATCTCCATTTAAAAAAGTGGTTTTAACATCCATTGATGGATAAAAGTTTATGAATAAGCTGAAACGAATCAAAATGCAGATGGAAGAAATCCTGGTAACGAGGGGAGAGAATGTGTCAAATAGTCAATATTTTGTTTTATAGAAAACCCTTTGGCTACTAACCTAGTTTTGTACTTTTCAATGGGAATCATAGGGCCAATATTTTCTTTTGAAAATCCGCCTCTTGATAGGTTTTCTCTTGAAGGTAAATCAACTAACTCCCAAGTTGGATTTTTAAAATAGAGTCAAACTCAGTTTTAATAACTTCTTTCCAAAACAATGCGTCATAGGAAGAAATAGCTTCAAAATAACAGGACAGTTCATTTTCAATCAAATAAGTATAAAATCCATCTTCAGAGGAAAAATATTTTCTGTCTCTTATTTTTTCTCAACTCATTATGCACATGCTCATTATATGATTTTCTATGTCATCCTGATTGTGGGTGCTGAAATTTTCTCGGAATGTGGAAAGAATATGCTCAAAAACTCGGCATTTTGTCTCAATAATAGCATTGCATTCCAAAACATCTAGGAATTTGAAAAACAAAATTACTTGGAATGTGATTTATAAGTTATTTGAAGAAGAAAAATAATTTGTTTAAAAGCATTTTAAAAAAAAAGAAGTTTAGTTGAGGTAAATTTTATTGATTTATTTGTTTCCAATGAGATTTTTACCATAAAAAATGGTCATCTTTATAAAAATAAACTTGAATATCTTTTCATTAATATATATTTACAAAATGACATTATTGATTTCTTAAGAAAAATGTAACTTAAAAAAGAAAAAAAAAAGGAAAATTTACTTATTGATTTTATTCCAAAATATATATTTATTTTAAAATAAAAAAAATTACAATTTCATTAGAACTTAAAAAGGAAAATAAATTTACATTTTATCTTTGAAGGCTTAGATTTGTATATAAAAAAAGAAGTTATTTTTTATTAACAAAATCCCAACTTTTCTCAAAAATCAACTTTGAGCATACCAAATAAACATGCAATCGAAGTTTTGGTCATATTTCCTCTTTTTTAGGATCACGTAATATAATCTTGGCAAGACACACCCACACTTTTATATATCTCAAGTTAGGTGCATGACTTTTCCATAACTCATAAGGTATCCTACTCGTTTTCTTGTATGGAATTCTATTCTATAGATGACATGTATATAGCTTCGCCCCAGAAGTTATCAGGAGTTGAAGCATTGACAAGTAGAGAATTCATCATCTCTTTAAGAGTCCTATTCTTTCTTTCAGCAAGTCCATTTAACTCAGGTGAATATGGAAGAGTTACTTCATAAATTATTCCTTCATTTTCACAATAATCATTTAAGGGATATATTCTCCCCTCTGTCGAGATCCTAATCCTTTTTATTTTCTATTAAATTGATTTTATACTTAGGCTTTATAACATAAGAACATACCAAATGCTCATCTTTGTTCTAAGCAAGTAAACTCTAGTGAACCTAGAATAATCATCAGTAAAGGTCACATAAAATTTCTTACCTCCTAAAGTCATAGTTTGTTTCAAGTCTCCTAGATCAAAATGAATCAGTTCTAACAGTTTTGTTTCTCTAGACACTGACCCACATGTCTTTTTAATTAACTCAAAATTGGCACATATTTGACATTTACTTAATCATGAAAAATCAATATTATTTATAAGGCCTAGAGATTGCATCTTCTTAATGTATCCACTACTAACATGTCCTAATCTAGCATGCCAAACACATAGGAATCAACCAAGTAAGCAGAAGAAGAGGAATTTCCATTAATAACTTCATAAATATTGAGCATAAAGAGCCCCTGATTACAAAACCCTTTTCCCACAAAGACATTATTTTTTGTCATTACAATCTTATCATATTCAAATGACACTTTAACCCCTAGTTTTCTCAATAAAGCAACATAAACTAAATTTGCTCTAATATTAGGAACATGCAGCACCTCATTCAAAGCCAGAGTCTTTCCCGGAGTGAGCTTCAGCATGACTTTTCCTTTTTCTAAAACTTGAGCAGTGTAAGAGTCGCCAAGGTAAACAACCTTTTCGTCATCCCTATTAGAGTGTGGGAGGGTAAAAGCATCTTTATTTGCACAAATATGCCTTGTTGCACCAGAGTCTACCACCCAATTCTTGGAATTGGTCACCATATTAGCTTGTAAGACAACAACTATTATGTTATCTCCTTCGAACAAGTTGGCTTTAGGAGGATTTCCACTTTTTCTAGTTTTTACTCACTTTCTACACTAGGGTGTGTGATGGCTTGGTTTGCCACAAACATAACAAGTGCCTTTCTTCTTGAAAGTATAGGGGTTAGCAATTTTGGGTTTGTTGTCAGAGTTTTGAGCTTTATGATTATACCTTTTAGGGTTGGTTTGGACCAAGTTTGCCTTGGCAGTCATTTGTTTTGCTTTGGTTTCCTTTTTCTCTTTGCGATTTGTATCTTTAATGATGATGTGAGTGATCAGATCAACCAAGGACAACTACTTCTATTTGTGTTTTAGTTGTTGTTTGTAGCCACTCCACGAGTCGGGTAGTTTCTCAATCAGTAGTCCAACTATAAACTGTTTGGGTAGTTCTATCTTTTCAATCCTTAATTCCTCTAACGATTTGTGGTACTCATTGATTTGGAGCTTGATCCTTATTGTCTACCATCTCTCACTTGTAGTAGTTTCCTTCCACAAACTTTTGCTTGCCCACATCCTCAGTAGTGTACTTAGTGAGCATTGACTCCTAAATTACCTTTGCTTCCTTATAGGCACAATAGACATCAAATAACTCGTTATATAATGTAGTTAAGATTGTATGTCGGAAAACCTTATTTGCATGTGCCCAAGACTAAGTGTTGACATGCATGTTTTCAGTGGGCAGCAACCATGCCACTCCATGCATATTTAGGGTGGAATATATGCACTCTTACCATTGTTTAAAATTTTCACCAGAAAATACCTCAATTCTAGAGATGTCAAGGAAGGGTTTAGCATGGTAGAACCACGAGGCGTAACATGGGGCATTAGAGAGGGACAATGACAGTGACGGCTAGAGGGAGCGTAATAGTAGGATGGGTTGTTGTAGGGACCGTGGCAGTAGCAATGTCAACAGCAAGGACTATACCAACAACAGAGGAATCCATTTCCATGGTATAAAATTCCTAAGATTATTGTGCACACTGGTTGTTTGAATGAGAAGATGAATTGACAACAGCAGATGAGATGTCGGAATCTCAAGGCACAGGCTGCAGAAATAAAATAAGTAGCTGAGGCGTGTTTTAGTAAACATTGTCCTTAGGAATTTTATTCCCTAGGATTCAACAATTCTTCAAAGAGTTTCTTTGGAATAGGAACAACAGAAGGAGAGAGAAATATGAAGAGAAGTACGTGTTTTTCAGCATCGATAGAGTTTGAATTTATAGGAAACCGGGGGTAGCAGATGGTTTGAAGTCGAAAATATGGTTGTTGGCCATTAAGATTGAGTAAGAAAAATGATCGTTGGGAATTAATGTTGGAGTTAAAGAAATTGATTTCAAAATTGTTGTTGAATAGAAACTGCTGAATTAATTTACACTTATTTCAAAACTGAACCTTTTTGGTTTTCATATAGGCAAACAAAAAAAAATAATTTGGAGCAAAACCAAATTTGTTCCGTGGTATTCAAACATAAGGGGGAGGGGCGAATACATCTATTTTCACTGAAATCGGGCTTTCAACCCATTTCTTATGCACCCGAGGCCTCTCCTCTTCTCAAGCCTTATACAAGCCTAAAGATGAATTTTAGTATTTAAACCCAAAAAAGTTCATATTTTTTCCATGTGGGACAAGTTTCTTTTGAAAAAGTCTACCCTTCTCTAACATTTTTCGCATGCTCCTTTACCTTTTGATCCCAGAACTTGTTTATGTTTTTTTTTCTATTTTCTTTGTTTTTTAATTTTTTGAAGGGTCTCCAAAAATATTTTTGAATTTAGTGTGAGAGTAATTAGTAAATAAACATAAAAGAGGCGTGTCTTGAAATTTTTTGTGATGATAATTTTTTATATTACAATGATGCGGGGCATCTTAATTGGTCATTACGATTTTATTTTATTTTTTAAAATTGTCAAAACCTAATTAGTAACTCTTAGGGTTAATTTCATTATTAAAAGTTTATAACTTAGAAAAATAAGTTAATAGGAAATTGTAAGAGAATAATGTTATAGAAGCTTTAGTTTTCAAATATAAAAAAATGTATTGTGTTCAATTAAATGTTGTTATTATCTTTTAAAATTTATGGTTTTCACTTCTATTTATGTTTTCACCTAAATCCTAAAAGTTAAAATTAAAGCATATTTTTTTTCCAATACAACTTACATCACTTTTAGAAAAACAAACAATCTTTGTTATCCTCAAACATGTTTACAAAGTGAATTTTTATTTTATGAAATTAAATTTAAATATACCATATTAAATGTGGCTGGGGTTTCGATAAAGTTAATTTTCAAATTTAATAATTAGGAGGGATAAATATGTAGTGTCATATACATAATTTTTAGATTGTGTATAAATCTTTAATAATTTATTATTATTAGAAGAAGAAATATAAAGAGTCAAAATACCCTAGTTTTCTCTCTCCCCAAATATGAAAGAGATGGGTTATGAGGTCTATAATGGAATATTGTGCTTAACCATATTAAAGAATAAAGTTTATCCTTATTTATTTTTACTTTAATACATGTTTAACGGAGAACAAACGACAACCAGTGGTTGATTCTTTTTATATTACACATTACAACGTCAAGCTCAAGCTATCTATGTAAGTATTATGAAGCTACTCATTTAATTAATAAATATAATGGTTTGTGAAATTTCTTTTTGTTATTTTATTTCATGTGTTCATAGTGCAAAAGTTTAGAAACTTATACAACATATGTTTATTTTGTCCTCTGCTTACTATTTATTCTTAAATTTCTTATATAGGAAAAAGATGAAAGAAATGGAATGAAGGCATCCTTGGGGAAAAAGTACCATTTTGATTAAAGCAATTTGTTAAAACTTATTGTTGACAATAACTTTAGATTTTTTGGGTATAAATGTGACACCCCGACCCGGGGGTCCGTTGACAATCCGTCAACCCGTGGAATACATGTGGTCATTGAATGTCTCAATACCACAAAATGAGTGTCTCTCTACCCGAGACTCAAACATGAGTAAAAATGGCCACATCGGGCCCATACATCCACACTCACCAAAATATAACCAACTATATTACAATAGTTTCAAGAGTTAATTACACTCTTATACAAACATGCATCAATCATAATGTTTCATACATGTTTTACAAAAATATATGTCAGTCGCATGTCGGCTTCTTGCTCCGCTGACCTCAGTGGCGTCGTCTTCTGAATATTCCTGTACCTAAAGGAAGTTCCACAGAAGTGAGCAATGCCCAGTAATTGAATTCTCCTACGAGGGTTACTCCGCCTAAAATGCTACCTTAATGGCAAACACATTCAAGTGAATTCATGATTCCTATAATGTCTACATGTTATGGATGAGAATGTGGCTCGCCCCTTTCCACTTCTAGAGCCTCAGCGACTCCCTCATGCATGCCTAAGCCAAATTATGAGAAACATTATTTTCAAAACAAAGGTTTTGTTCACGAAATCACTAATACCAATTTTCCGATAAAATTCTATTGGACAACCCTCTGAGGTGAATTTCTGGATAACTCTCCGAAACAGTCATGGGTCATCCTCCGAGATGAACTATTGGACAACTCTTCAAGGCAATTCTTTGGAAAATCTTTCCATGAAATTCATTTGACAACTATGTTTTTCATGTCATGCACTCATACCTAGTTCTAGGTTGCCCCAGTTCATATGAAATGCAATATGTCATTTCACCATAATTCATGTTAATATATCACACATGCATATAATGCAATCCTCACAAACAACATGTTATTCATTTCATAATGTATACCAAAATTAGCTCACATGGGCTAATAAACAATCCGGCAATCCATCTTGGAACTACCCAAAGAATCACACAAATAGACAACAACACACAAGGTCACATGAACAGTCCAACCCACGATCTCGGACTATCTTGGATGACTCTAGGGATTTCACCACTCAATCCCAATCTTTGGAACTGAATACATGGTCATTCAAGCCTCAGAACATCCTTATCCATTAAAATGGCTCTTAACTAAGGAATAAAACAAGTAGGAGAAAACCCCTATCTCCCGGAGTTGCCAAAACTCCACAATACTGGTACCCACGCTTAGCTCTTGCAGTGGGGATCAACTTTGCCTCTTGTCTCGCCAAGATTCGACGGACCGATCGTCGAAAAATCTGGAGAAAAGTCAGAGCTTCTCACTCTAGAATTTCTCCTCTCTTTCCTCTTTCTTTTTCTCTCTCTATTTTCCCTCTCTTTTCCCCCATCCAATCCAGTTGGGTCAAGGTTGGTCAAGAGAACTTGTCCTTTCATGCCACTTGTCCACTTCTAAGTGGTTAACGGATTCTGTATATCATTATCCGAAACATGTCACAAAAATGGATTTTCCATCCACTCCTGAGTGTCATTTGTTTCCTATAGCCCACCGCCAGGCTTCGTTGTTTATTGTTTCACTCAGCGTGTGTCATCTGCGTCTTGGCGGCTGAAATCTGTAGAAGTGTCGGCCTTCTCGGTGCCTTGAAAAGCGTGAAATTAAAACTATACCGAATTTGACAAAGTCGCGTGGTAAAGATTTCGCAAGACAGTTTCAGCGGTGAAATCCGTTTAAATGTCCCGAGATCTGAAAAATTCTTGATTTTGACTGAAATTACCATTTTGCCATTTTTAAAAAAATTTGAATTTTCTCGGGTTTTACATTAAACTACACAACTATCACTTCTAACATCTATAACATCACTTGTAGAAACTAAACTACAAGGGATAGTTAATAGTCAAGTGAAAGTTAGAGAGTACCGATGAGTGTTTTTCATATATGCTTTTATACCATGAATCACCTATCAATCATATGCTTTTATGGTGTTTTTAACGGTTCAAATGCTTAATTTTATCATCTTATGGCTCTACGCACATTTGAAGCATAGAGAGCATAAAGAGGGCCAAAATTATGAATTTCTAGGCTGCATCATGACCTCCCATGGCTTCAAGCTTGATAACTATGGATTCTAAACTTCCCAATATTTCCACTTGAGTCCAAAATCACCCAATTCGGAGTTTGAACGAAAACGATATGGCCTCGTGAAATCAAGGGAGGATTTTCCAAAACACCACATGCAACACCCCTAAAATTTTGTATATTTTAAGTCTACCTAATGGCATTCAGTGACTCCAAGCTTGATATTTATAGATTCTACTATCTCTTAGCTTTTAGTAGAGACTGAAATCATCGCATTTGGAGGTCAGATGAGAGAGTTATGATCGTTTGAAGTTAGAAGGTCAAATTTGAATTGCTGATACATTCTAGTTCCTTGACGAAAACACCTTCGCCGGCGTGAGAGTCTAAAACTCATCAAGCTTTAAGTCCATTTTTTTTGTGCATAACTAAGAGCTTGATGCTTATTTTAATCTAAAATTATTAGAATCTTCACCAAGGTATTGTTTTGCTGGAAACAAGATCCAAAAGAAGCAAAAAAAGAGCAAGAAAAGCATTTGAAAAGACCAGGAAGAACAATTGCCGTGACATTTCAATAGTGGCTATGGAAAAACTAAAGACAAAAGGCTAGAAAAATTGTTGTGACACTCTATTTTGTCACAAAAAATTGAAGAAACCTAGAAGGCAACAAAAAGTTGTCACGACAATTTACCATTTTGTCGCAACAATTATCAAAAGGGGAATGTCAAGCAGAATTGTTACGACAACCTGACGACAATGTGGAAGACATAGATTAGAAGACATTGTCATGGCAATTTATTTATCTTCGCGACAAATTTTCCAAAGATCAAGTGAACATCAAGAGAAATTGTCTGGATAAATTCTTAAGACAAAAGCAAAGAAGAAATGTCGCGACAAATTTAATTTTGTTGCGACAAATATTTCAGAATTAAACAATTTGAGAACAGCAAAATGTCGCAACAACACCACGATAAAGCTAAAGAAAAATTTGGTGGTAAAAAATTGTCACAACATTTTAACAATTGTCGCGATAACCTATCCAGTGGGCTTGCAGTGAAATCCACAAAATTTGCCTAGAATTTTGGCCCAGCAATAATTGGACTATAAATAGAAAGAGATAGGGCGCATAAAGATATATAGAGAGGATACAAAGACTAAGAGGGAAGGAAATACAGTGAAGGAAGCCTTTATATATAATTTTTCATTTTTTTATTTTTTCTTCCTTTCTTTCTTTTTCTTTAATTTTCATTAGAGTAATAGATCTGAACTAAGATATTGAGCTTTGATCTTTGAATATCAAGTTCCATTACTATTTGAACTTGAAGAGAAGCTGAATACATTGTTTGAATTCTTTTTCTTCATTTTCTTGATTACACTTTCAATGAATTTGTTCCAAACAACTGAATCATTGTATGTGCATTCCCGGGGATGGAGGCTAGCTCCCTCAGAAGGGATTTGTGATATGATTATTATGTTGCAGAATCTTAATGTACATTATGGGTTGAAAGCGAATTGATCCTAGTGGTATTATTCTATAAGTGAGATGTTCCTATAAAATACGATCGAGTATACCCATAAGAGCTATTCTAAGCTCTGTTTTCTAGGATACCTTCTAGTGACAGTAAAAGGGAGTTCCTAAGATCAAAGAGCAGTATCTAAAGGGTATGATAAATTAACACTCCTAGAACTAATGTACTTCAAATATCATATTGATAAAGCACAGGCTTTATTCTAACCTCAAACTTTAAGGTTCACTTCTGGGTGACAGTAGAAGTGTGTTCCCAAGGCATAAGTATATCTAATGGATCATCAGTTTAATACTTGAAGGTTCCATCGGTGGTGGAATAATTTGTTTCTGTCTTGGAAAGAGATTATTCTGGTGAAGTACAAATTGAGGTACCAATTACATTGGAGAGGCTTGTATATCCCTCTATGGGGGCCGATTAACCCGGTCAAGGGTGGTTGAGAGTAGTCTTGGTTTAGGAAATGCATCCAAGTGCTTTAAGGGGAATCTCATCCTTCAAGTAGCTATTTAGACATGTTATTGTCTGGTTTAGGCTCATGGTTGATTAAATGGTGAAATGTATAGTGGTAAGAAGGTTTTCGAGGACTACACTTAACATACTCATGTGGACAAATCTAAGTTTAAACCATACAATTTATCTTTGAACAAGCTTGAATAACATTCATAATTTACTATCCCATTCCCGGGTTATACTCATTCTCGAGAAATCGTATTTTGAGTGCCACTTTCTTTAAATTGAAGAAAAGAATAAAAAAGTATTGTCTGTTATTTTTGTTAATTAGTTTCTAATCCTGAAAACTGAAGTTCAAATAGTGATGATCTTGAGTAATTTGAGTACTTGATCTATGAATTTGTCTCATGATCCCTATAGATGGGAAAATGTCAGGACTTAAAATCCTTTCTTACTTGACTGTGCACTTGCAATGAGACCAAGTTAAGTTAGTGATTAGTAGTGAAAAAGAGTATCAACCTTGGTCTGACCATAAGTTTTGGAGTTACCAAAGGACTTAACAGCCTTTGGTAAGATATCCAACAACTAAAAATTCCAGTGTGCTTACTTTACATAAAAGTCTTAACACCGCGGCGAAGGAGTAAATGCTGAAACGAGCACATTCTGGTTCGTCGAGGCGAAGAAGCCTTCGCAGCTACGAAAGGTGTCGGGCCTTGCAAAAATTAGCCATTTTTGACCATTTTTAGCCCTTTTAAAGGCCCATTTCCCTATATGTGTGTGTGTGTGTGTGTGTGTGTGTGTGTGTGTGTGTGTTTTAGACTTTCTTAGGGCTCCACTTTGGCAGGAGAACACCCATTCAAGGGTTTCTCTCATCCTAAGCTAGAATCAACCTAGGGTTTTTATTTTCTCTCATTTTACTTTGGATTTGGAGTTGATATTGAAGATCCAACTGCTAGAGGACCTCCTATAGCCTTAGAGGAAAGTTTTGAGAAGTTTTCCACCTTCAATCTATTGTGTATCTCTAAACTTTACTCTTTTCTCATTTCCTTCTCTATTATTGTTGTAATAAACATGATTTTGATGGATTTGGGGGTTGTAATGAGTGGTTAAACGTTCTCTAGGGTTGATTGTTGAAGTTGATGCTTGATTTATATACTTTTTAGAATGTTTTGTGAATTTAATCTTACGTTGATGTTAGTTGGTGTAGTTGTTGGATTGTATGGTTTTTACTGAGATGATTTATGTTGGGAAGTGAGTTTAAGACCTAGTGTACAAAGGGTTTTCATAGTGACAACTAGAAGTATACCCTTAGGTCTTGACCTTTACTAGTCAAAGAAGTTTAGGAAATTATGAATGCCTAGTACTAAATGAATTTTATTAGGAGAAGCACCTTCCAACATTATGTGAGGATCGTATGGGCCAGAGAGGTGATCATTTGATGTAGTCGGGTGAATCTTATTGTATGGACCGAGAGGTGACCAATATGATTCCCAAGGAAAGAGAATTTGCCTTAAAAAATGATATCTCATTTAATGACCTAGATGGACCGAAAGACGAATATGGAGTTGGTGTGAGAGGGTGAGGAGACACGAAAGTGCAAAACCTTATATTGTGTTCCTTGGACAAGCACCGAAATATATGTTCATAACTAGCACTTCATGAATATAATTAAATGCATCAATGGAAGTAATCAACCTAGTATTTTCCTTAAGTTCTTTCTTTGAGAAATCAACCATCCCTTATTGAGTGAGCATTGTGCATACAACATTTTGTTTCTTTATTTGTTTTATTTTAGATTAGAAAACATTTTTCTCGAATATTTGGTCACTCGGATAGTGAGCGACTTTAGTAGTCAAGGAGTACTCAATCCTCATAAAACCACACCTTCTGTGAGATCAATATCTGGATTTGTTAGTTCTTGTATTACTTCTTTGACCCGTGCACTTCTGATTTGCAACAAATACAAAAAAAGAATTAGACAATAATCATGTTGAGTTGAGTAACGCATGTGATGAGTTAAAGTGTTAAATTAAATTGAATGATACATGTTCAAAACTTGGGAAGCAATAAGACCATATGAATATGTGAGTTGTTCTCCTTTACTTTCTTTTAACATGTGCATATATATATATATATATATATATATATATATATATATATATATATATATATATATATATATATATATATATATATATATGATGAAATAACTATGTTTTCCTCAATTATTGAGCTTAAACTACGAAATCTATGACAACAATTTTAATTTTAAAAGTGAGTTTGTGATAAGAAATGAATAGAAGTATATGCAAGTTGCGAGATAGCCTCTAAACTGCTCAATTGAACTTGCCAAATTTCATGATCTTTTGGTAAGTGCTTTCTTCACAAACCAATGGCCTAGTCATGATTCAACTACATGTGCTCCTTAAGGCCCTGTTTGGGTAAACAACTTAATTAAACACTTATTTTATAAGATTTTATTATATGAGAACTTGTGTTGGATGCATATTTAAAATAGTGCTTATACATTATTTTAAGGTGTTTTGATGTATTACTACACAAACACTTATAGCAGTTGAAATTACTGAAAAGACCATCATAAACACTTGTAAAATTGAAGTGTTTGAATAAATAAGCGCTGACCATAATTTAAAAAACTAAAAAACTAAAGAACTAAAAATTATTATATATATATATATATATATATATATATATATATATATATATATATATATATATCATGAAACCATGATAAAAAAATTAAAAATATAAAGAAAAACTTCACTATCTGAAAACATTTGTCATTTAGATGATATCATATAGAAACATGTGGACATTCATCTGTGTATTCACTTTTGTTTCATATGCATAAAGATATATAAAAACTAAATATTATAGGTTTTTCTTCATTAAAAAAATATTGGGAGAACTACATAAGTGAGCATTGATGTACCATGAACTCATAGTTATTTAAGGTGCACTGAAGCGTAAAAGCTTCTTGGGTATCTCATTAAATGTTATCTATAGTTTTTATCTAATAATAAGATATAATAAATTAAAAAACATCAAACATAAAATCAAAGCAACATTGAGTGCTTTCCATCATCTAGAAACATTTCCAAAACAAAATAACAAACATCATTAATTGCTTAATCATGACAAAAAATTATAAGTTCCAAAACAAAATATATATATTCATGGATCTGCATCAAATTCTATATTAAAATAATCATCAATATCAATTTTCCATCAAAAAATAGAATCTTTTCTATTTTTAATTATATTTCCGTTTATTTTCTATTTTATATAATTTGTTTTTCAAAAATTTTTCCTATTTTTTAAATAATTTTTTTGGAATTTGTTTTCAATTTTTCATAATTTTTTTCATTTTTACATATTTTTTTCAAGAAATTTTTCCTTTTTGGAGATTTGTTTTCTATTTTAATTATTTCTATTTTTTTTTACATAATCTTTTGAACTTCTTTTCTATTTTTCAAATTTTCCCTTTTTTTTTACATAATTTTCTTAATGTGAGTTATCTTCCCAAGATGATCGAATTTTAGGTTTCCGTATAAGTTTTTTAAGCTTTTTTTGATAAGTTTCTTCATGAAACATATTGAAATAAGCTAAAATGAGCTTATAAGGGGGTCATAAGTTATTTTTATAAACTGTTCCAAACACCTATAATTTTAATTAAAAGTACTAATGTAAAAAGATAAACTCAAATAAACTGTAAATAAGCTCTTCTAAACGCACCCTAAATCCCAAACTAACTTTTTGTCGATATTGTTGCTCTTACTGTTGAAAATTTTCACTCAGCAAAAAATGACCCAAGCTAAACGTCCCAATGACACAGAATTATAAACATATGTGATTTGCTACAAGAGAACATCATTTTCCTATAATTCTTAAATTAGGTTAAATTCGTTTTTTAGGCGTTTAGTTCACGAAAATTTTAAACTCTATCCAAAATTTATAATATGAAAATTTTCAATGTATTCTAATATTTAGTTTTCATTTTCAGAAAATACGTTTCGTACTTGAATTTGGTTGAAAATAAAGAATAAGAAAATCCGTTTTATAAAACCATTTTCTTGAAAATGAAGTTAATGAAAACAATGAAAATGTGTTTAAAATATAGGTTACTATTCACATTCCCGTGTTTTCGTGAGCCTGATGAGAAGAAAATCGAAGTGGAAAGGCGAAGGGAAAGAAAAGAAACAGCCACAATCCTGTGTTTCGTTTTATCCCATTGACCAAATCCCGTGTTTGAGGAAAACAACGCAAAGCGATTTTAATTCATATATAAAATGTTGAAAATAGTGAATTCATTTTCTTTATTTTCAAAATTTGTTTTTGTCTGATTCTCATAACTAAACATGTTTTCCTTGTTTTCGAAAAATTTGAATAGAGAAAATATAAAATTTTCTACCTACTAAACAGGGCCTTAGACATTTTAGATTGGTCTTTCTTCTATCTCTCGCCTAAGCCAATAGTCTTTTGCCTTTGCGCGGGGTACTAGAACTTTGACCTCTCTAAGCTTAGGCCTGAATCTGCCTTCATCCTCTGAGAATTTCAGGATGCACTCTCGAATTTGGATGCCAACTGATCCTACTTGTCATAAAAATTTATTGGATCCTAATTGATCTTGGCTCATCAATGAAAACATTAAACTCGGTCTTAGTAATAAATGTAATTATTCATTGAATTAACTTTATTTCTGTGAACATAAACAAAGGCCTCATGTGATCTTTAATGGGCTCAAAGCACTCTCTTATAAGAAGATCTTTCACTACCTACATATCAGGAACATTTTGTATTTCTATTCATAGAATCTATAGAAACTTTTTGTAATATACAACTATAATTTTGGGTCAATGAATATATATAGATAGCTTTTTCCTCTTATCCATAAGACATTGATATAGTTTTTATCTATATGATGTTTATATTGTGCAAAAAATTTTAATAACTATAAGATGTTATATTAGAATTTACAACCAATGAAATTAATGAAAATAAGATTTTAAGTGTGAGAAATATGACACTTATAAAGAGTGTCAAGATTCTAACACAAGAAAAAAATATCAATTACATTCATAAATGTTTCATAGTAAATATATTAAGTCAATATATCTAAACACGTACAATGACAGTTTAGACCATAACGCTTTAGAGAAAAAGAACAACAGTCCAACCACCAGTTTGATGGATAAACAGTTTTGAGAAGAGATCCGTACTAGAAAAATGATGATCAACGGCCAGATCGACCAACGGTGAATCGTGATCGATTTTATTGGAAAAAAACTATATTTTTAATTATTTAATTGTGTAATTTGAGAAAAGCAAAAATAAAACAATTTCAATAAAAATAGCCTAAAACATTTCAGATTCATTGATTTTCAACCTTATGATAACTTTGCCTTACATTAGAGGAAAGAAAAGGAAAGAAATCGAAAGAGGGTATTCGTGTTTATAAAAGTGTTGAAATAGCATTTCATCAATGATGAAAATTATTAAAATACAATTCATGAAAAGGAGACACATCATCTCAAATGATGTGATCCTACAATTTCTTGATGCAAATCAAAAGCCCTCGTCCGAACAAAATGCAAGTTTTCAGGGGGCCTTTTTAAAAAAATTAATAATTTAAATAAATATCTATTAAAATAATATATATTTAAAAGTATTGAATTGAAATGCAGCACGATGCCATCATGCCCACATGTGTAAAAATTTATTTTTAATCATCATCCACTTACTCAATTTGCTGAACGTCTTTTAAATAAGCGAGTTCTAAATTTGCACTAAACTTCGTTTTTAGCAGGCGAGTTTATATTTGGAACTAAGCTTCGTATTTTTTCAACATCTGAAGTCTTATTTATATTGAACTCGTTTTTCAACAAAAGCGGTTAGAAATTACCTACGAAGCTACATTAACTGATATGCGAGTTACATATTTACTGATAATGTCAATTATGCTGGCTCGTGCTTTCAGCCAAGCGGAAAATTCTAAATTTTACTGAGAACTTCGTCTTCAAGCGTATAAGTTCTATATTTACAATGATAATAAAATTGGGCCGAACTCGTCTTTTCAGCGAGCGAGTTCTAAATTTATCTTGAACATATCTGTTTGGCAAACGAGTTTAGAATTTACACTAAACTCGTCTTAATTCAATCATAAATTATGATAATTGATCAATAGTTTTGGAGTCAATGCTTTTTTAATCAATATTTTATAAATTTAATGTAATCCCACAAAGTTTTTCAGGTATGCCCATCATTCATTTATTGTCTATTTTAAAAGCACAGTAGATAAATCAAAGAATTTCAGGCTAGGGTCCACATGATTTTTAAAAAATGGATCATGATATAATCAAAACACACAGTAATCACCTACTAATAAAACTAAAAATTTGTTTTTTATGATTAAAAATTAAATTAAATATTTTAAAATTATTTAAGCTTCATCTCAAAAGAAAAAATAATAAGTGAATTGATTTATGAATTTATTTTCTTTTACTTTTATTTCCTTATACATTATTTCTTTAGAGCAATCGCTATAGCCCTAAAACGTGAAAATGCTCTCTGTTCTTATAACACCCAGTCACTTTAGCTAACCAAATACAAAGAATTACTCTTGGCCCAGAAATACATTTTACAGTTTACCCAAATAGATTCAGTGAATGTAAAGAGAAGTATTTGGGCTAAATTCTCTCTCTACCTTTTTTTTTCTCTCTATCCCTCTCTATATATGTTTGACTTTTTTTAAATTGTTGGAAGTTAGGTGTAAAATAAAGAATGTGGTTGGAGTGTATTTTAAAAAATTGCTAGCTAAAGTAGTGAATTTAATATTTAAATATATTTTGAGTAGCTATTTTGTTAAGTGTGGTTGAAGATGCTCTAACATATAAGAAAAGCACTCTCTACATTCAAGTAAAGCCACCATGATTTTTCTCAAGGGCCATCCAATTTGTCTCATAAATAACACAAAATCTAAACAGCTGAAATCTATTTTTCTTTATTTAAGTCCAAGATTTCATTATCTATAATAGTCCACAAGTTCAAGTACTAAAATCTGGAAAAGGATTTTCATTTTGATAAACCTTAGGTACAAACATAGAAGAGTCACCCCCAACTGGAAGTATTCTACTTGGTAATAGAAATGAAAAATAGGATGCAAATGAAAATAAACCATAATATCACGTAAAAAAAAGAAAAGAAGAAAAATCAACTCTCAACAAGAGCAAGATATGATTCCATACCAATAATCGCTTTTAAAAGATTATTGACATATAATAAATAAGAACACATTTGATTTCATAGACCAATGTATGAGACATGAAGTCTTGATATGTAATTGATTCCATGAGAATGAGAATGAAAACAGGATGGAAGTGAAAAGAAATCATAATACCAGATTGAGAAAGAAATCAAAATTCTAATGGGAGTGCAGTTTGATTCTATTCACAATAGTGCTTATTCCTATTCTCATCCTAAAGACAATTTGAACACATGAATAAATAAAAATAAAATTAATTTCTCATTTTCATTCCCCATTCATGTGTTTTCAAATGTGAACAGATGGTCTCAAACACCTTTAACTAGTCTACATTAAACAAATAAAAAATTAAAATTAGAAGGAAAGATAAATAAATAAACAAAAAAAAAAAAAGAGTAAAAAGAAAAAACAAACAATAGACTGAAAGAGGCAATGGGAGGATCAAGGCAAAATTCAGCCCCAAAACACTCTGTCCTTGACCAAGCATCTGCCACTCTCCTCATTTGTACTAATCCCCTTGCAGTCCAGGGTCCATTTCTCGAAAGTACAGTTGACAAAGTCGTAGTAGCCACCATGAATTGAAAGCATTCCTTTTTCCACTCGTTCTTTAATCCAAGGGTAAGTGAGCAGGTTCAACAATGAACAGTTGATGGATTCCTGTCAAAAATGTAAAGAAGCTCAAACAAAAATAGATTCAGGAGGCATTTTCCCTGATATCTAATATGAGGCAAAAAAGGATCCTTAAGCAACCATGGTATCGTCTAAAATTCATGTAAGTAGTAGGGGAAATTGAGTGCCAAAATCAATTGTCTTCAAAAAAGCATGAAGCTCATGAAATAAAGCTTCTGGTATCGCAGAGCTGGATCGCAGGACATAATGAAGTTGGCAAAGATGTATGTTGTTAATCCTGAATGAAAGAGGAGAGGTGGATTCAAACCAGAGGCAAAGTCTTCTGCGATCTTCAATAGGAGGTTTCAGAGAAAACCGAAATGGGTTGTGTAGAGAGAGGATGTCAGCTAGTTAAGTTTTGATAAACCTCAAATATTTGTGAGTTTTGAGACCTGCTGCAAGGAAGCGGAGTTTCTGGGCTAATAAGGAGTGGACAGAATATGGAAGAATCTAAAAACTTGAGAGCATGTCAATGGGCCGCGAGGAGGTTTCTTCTAATTTCAGTCTGTTCTGTGATGTGAAGGCGAAGGGTTCAATCTGGGTTCTTCGAAGGAAGAGATTGCCAGGAGGTGACACATGCTGGAAGTTGCTTCACTCATTAATGATTGCCATCATTATGTTCATAATAATGTTATGCTCGCATTTGGTACTCAGGAGAAACAAACCTTGATTGAACCTATATTTGCTCAATGGATACAACCTGCTCACGGTAAAACTTTATATGAGTTTGATGTACTTTTATCTTCAACAACCAGCTTAGCATTCATTGCGGGGCGAAGTAGATGGTTGTTTGTCTGGTTAAATGCTGTAAATGAGAATAGTAATTCAGGGGTGGGGGTTGTCGGTGGAATTTAATAGAGGGATCCACCTATAGGGTGTTTCTCTTGAAGAAAAGGTTGCAAGGGCACAAAAGGATCAGGCTGATAAAGTTTGGGTCAATTAAACAAGAAAGGAGTGTTGGAGAGAGAAGCTTGCTGGAACCTTTGTTTGGTGGGAAAGGTGGGAGAAGTGTCCAATGAGGAACCTTGGCTCCTGCATCAAGGAAACGGGTGGACAAAAAGCGGTTGTAAAGAACAGAGATAAGAGTTTCTCTGTCTTGGGGGTTTCTCTTCTTGCTGTTTCGAGAGTTCCAGAATGAAGAGGATTTGAATTCCCGTTCTGTCAAGGGTTCAAAAATTTTAAATGAGTCTTGGACTTGGTGAAATGAGTCTGGAGGTAGGATAGTAAGGATAGGGAGGGTCAATGAGAGTAGGTGAAATTGGAGGGACTCCCATTAAACTAGTGAAACATCCCAGTAAACTATCTCAAAATTATATCCCAGTAATTTCGCTACCCAATTCTACTGATCTGGGGTAGTGATCCTCTGTTGAAGGAGATAGCCAAGGCTTTTTTTATCAGAAAAAACCTCGAAGTGCCTGCCTAGGAGCAGGTAAGGACACCAGTGTTGCACAGCCATGGCTAAAGCCATGATTTCTCGCTCATATGCAGACTTGGCTAGATTTCTTTCAGAAAAGGCTTGCTGAAATAAGCGATTGGATGTCAATTCTGCATCAGGATAGCCTCTATTCCTTTGCTCGAAGCATCACATTCTATTTCAAATGATTGTCTGAAGTCTGAGTAACTAAGCACTGATTGCTGTAATCATTGCTGTCTTGAGCTGTTTGAAAGCAACTTGAGTTTCTGGCCCCCATTTAAAAATATCTTTCTTTGTCAATGCCGAGAGAGGTTTCGCAATGCTACCATAGCCTTGGATAAACTTTGCGATTGTACCCTGATAGGCCCAAGAAACCTCAAACTCCTTGGACATTTTGAGGAACTGGCCAACTCTTTGACTGCCATAATTTTTGCGATTGCGCTCCTGATTGTTGGTTGTGGCCGGTGTTGTTATGACATCAAATGATGAATCAAGCAGAAATAAAATAAAAAAACAAAACAAATCAGTGGTATTTCATTCTTGGCTGAAAAATACAAGATATTTCCTAGGGTTTGAGAGGCTTGGTCAAGGTTTCCCCAAAAAATATCTTCCCACCTCACCCCACAAACTCTCAATTTGTTGCTTTCTTCCCTTCCCCAACCCACCCAACACCAGCAACAACACTTGACTCCTTGACACCACCATACCCCAGCAATAAAGTAACTCCTTTACAAATGCCTCTCATTCCCTTCTTGCACCTTTTCTTCATCTAACATAGTATACTTAACCAAGGATCTAACAGCTACCCCCACTCCCACACTCTCACCTTGTCCTCAAGGTGGAATGAAGAAATCGAGTGTTGATCACCTCAAAATCTTCCCAAGAGGATTCAAAAGCAGGGAGGTTGTGCCATTTAATAAGTGCTTCAACACCCTTTTTGAATTGTAGCATAAACACCACATCTTACGAGTTTCAACCTTTCATTCCAAGTCCTCCGTAGCGGTAAAAGGAAAGGTTGGGCTTGCATCTTTGCACCCACAGCTGGCCGTAACATGGCTTTATGGAAAACGAGGTGAATTAGGAAGCGAGGTAAATCAGCCTGAGCAACCTGCCCTTGTAAGAGCAGAGAAAATTTCATTTTCTGAAAAATGGCAAAAGCGATAGTTTCTTTGAGAAATATCTGACTAAAACACCAGGAAATTTTATAGATCTCGAATGACGAAACGGATTTTACCATTGGAATCGTTTCGTGAAATCTAGCTACCTTGTCGAATTTCGTCGAATTCCAAAACAATCAGAATTTCACGTTTTTCGAAGCATGAGGTGTTAGGTGACACTTGGCATGATAGCACATGGCACCATGAGTTGGTGTCACATGGCACCATGAGCTTGTTCCACATGGCAACATGGAGGATCACCACATGGGTGGTGTGGGAGAAGCCACCAAGGGCCCTGACATATGACACATGCATGTATAGCCACCATTGTGTCTAAGCTAAGATATTTGAAGAAAATATCTTGAGAAACCCGACAATTCGTTAGGGAGCAAAAGAAAAACATTATAAAAGGAAAGAAAGGAGGAACAAAGGTGCATGGAGAAAGAAAGAAAGAGAAAGGAACAAAAAAAACAAAGTTGTCAATTTTTTACGGTGTTATAGGCGGTAGGATTCGGTGGTCAGGGCTAGTTGGTCTACTCGACAAAGCTGTAGTGGGTACCAGAGCGGAAGGATTCGGTGCTTCACGCTCCAGAGGTGAGGTTTCTCCTACGGTACCTTTTCATTTAAGGGCCATAAATGGCCGTGTGGAGTCGTTCGACCTACGGGACTAAGTTTTTACGACCATGAGGGCGATTTTGGACGGTTCATGACGGGTTTGAAGGTCGATATCGGGTCGGTTTTGGTTGGGCGCTAGAAAATGCATGTTAGACTGTTGTGGCGGTTTCGGTTTGTTCATGGCGAATTTTGAGTTAGTTTTGATTCGGGGTTCTTTGTCGAAGCTGGTAAAGTGGTAAAATTGATAAAATTAGTAAAAATAATATATATTAGGTGTTAGAGTATATAACCATGAGTGATCGATCGAATGAATCGGGGCTGATATGGATTTTATTATGGTGTTTTCGGGGTGGAGTTTTCGGGCCAAGTTTGTGGCTAAATTTTTAAGCTTGGATTAAATCAAGACTAAAATTTTTTTACTAAGTCTATATATTTTTTTAAGTAGAGTATGGCAGTATGTGAAATAGGCTATTTTATGTGAAATGTTTTTGTGTGCTATTGCTGGCAATTTAATAACATACAAAATGTGTAAGATATGTTAATATATGTGTATTTAGATGTATTAACATAATGAATGTGAATTATATATGTTTATGATTTTCGGCATGAAGGAATGCGATTGAGTAAAATGTTCCATGTAGTGTGCATCGCCATATAACATTAGAACATGCGGTGGCAGTGCTTGTTGCATATGCGGGAACATCGCATTATGTTGGGTGTTGTGCATGGGTGTGGTCAACCATCATCATTGTTGATGAATGGGTAGTGAGCTCATATTTTGGACGATGTCCAATAAATGACTCACGGTTCAAAGCATAAAAAGAAATATAAATCAAGTGTGTTGGGCGGAGCAAGAAGAGGACCGTTAACCCCCTCAAGTGAAAAGCCTGGAACATGGGTGTAAGAGACCCGTGGTGTGATCCGAAAAGTTCTGTTGCCCAAAGAAGACACATGGTCATGTTTATTACATAGACTTCGAGTTGTGTGATGGGTCGGGATTATTCGGGGATAGGTTCTTGAATGGCACTTGCATTGAGTCTTCCAGGCCGATGGGGCTCGTGCATAGGTCATTGGTAATACCAGTGACGGTTTTCACACTTGGCATATGCATGTGAGAGGCAGTCGGTGAGTGACTCGGGATATAGGTATGATGACATTTCATGCATGACATATGACATTCATGTAGACATTTTACTTGGATGTGTGTTTGTTGTGCGACCATTGCATGTGCACTTAGATGGTGAGTAGCCCTTGTAGAAGTCATTCTCTACTGGGCTTTGCTCACCATGTCGTGGGACCTTTACCCCAGTGCAGGTCAGGTGCGGCGTCGACGCATATGGGACCACATGCAAGATGAGAGTCGGATGAGGCTTTGTTTTGTTATGTTTTTGTCATGTATTATATTCGAGCAGAACATGTATACTTTTTTGTTGTATAAAAAGACTGTTAAATGGACTGTTGATTAAATAGTCTATCACATATTTTGTATATTTGTGAATTAAATATGTAGGAATGAGTCTCAATATATGAGACAAATGAGTGTGATATCGGGACACTTGATATCCACAGGTTTTCGTAGGTTGACAGTTTGTCAACGGGACCCCCGGGATAGGGGTGTCAGCCCCACTTGAGCTTCAACTTGATAAGGGCCAAATTAGCGAGGTGACAACTTTTCATCCAATCTTTTGGCCAAAGATTTATGTCGATAACGCTTGAGCTGCTGCAGCTACAATCTCGACCTGAAATGCGAGATCCGGCGTTTCTTGTCGACGCGAAGCCTTCATCCTCTGATGGGCGCGCAATAAATGTTGCTTAAGTTCATCCAAAACCAAATCACAACCCTTAAGCTGGTTTTCTACCGCTGAAAAGGGTGGACAGCAACCAGCGCAACAAGGGGTGGATCCTGATAAGAGAGCAGAAAAGGAGTAGTGTTGGTAGCTGTATGATGTGATATTATACCAAAATTCCAGCCCATGTTGCAGCCATTTAACCCACTAATTTTGGTTTATCACCAATAAAGCAGCGCATAAGCGGTGTCTGCTCTCTAATGACAACTTCTGTTGTACGTCAGTTGAGGAAGTGGCGAAATGTGATTTACAGATGAACCTTGTAAACGAAAAAGTTCAGTCCAAAAATATAGCTTAAGAACACCTTGTCCCTGTCATAAACTATCGTTTGCGGAAAACCATGTAGTCTTACCACCTCTTTAATGAATGCAACGACTACTGTAGGGGCTGTAAATGGATGCTTCAAGGGAATGAAATGTGCATTATTTGTGAGCCTATCAACTACCACAATCAAACCCATCTGAACAAGGAAGTTTCTCAATGAAATCCATATATATATCTTCCCAAACCTTATCAGGACTTGGGAGGGGTTGTAGAAGGCGCAGGTTATAGAGCTAGAGTCTTATTTTGTTGGCAAATGGAACAAGTGGCCACAAATTGCTGAACTGATTTCCGCATGCCCCTCCAATAAACATCACGGGATAGGTGCTGGATAGTCTTAAACACGCCGGAATGTCCCCCTAGTAATCCACTGTGATACTCATGAAGCAATTGAGGGATAAACTTGGAATTGATGGGAAAAACCAACCTTCCTTTGAACAACAAATTTCCTTGAACCAAACTATAATTTCCCCCAGTAGAGGAAGATTTATGTAACTCTTCTTTAATGGGACCATAAAAAAGAATCTATATCAATTTCATGTTGAAGCTCCTCCTAGTGCGCTACCCAGGAAGCCGAGAGTATAGCCAAAAGACACCCCTCCACTCATCTAGATAAAGCATCAACTGCTTTATTTTCACAACCAGGTTTGTATTCAATGTCAAAATTGTAGCCTAGAAGCTTAGAGATCCATTTCTGATGCTCATCTACCACCACTCGTTGACCCATGAGAAATTTTAGGCTCCTTTGATCTGTGAGCACTACAAATTTTCTGCCAAGAAGATAGGGTCGCCACTTTTGGATAGCAAGGACACTTGCCATCAATTCCCTCTCATAAACTGACTTTAATCTTGCCCTAGAACCCAAAACCTGACTGAAAAAGGCTATAGGGCACTGTTGTTGCATCAAAACTGCACCTATTCCGCTACTTGAAGCATCAGTCTTGAGCACGAAAGGGGATTGGAAATTGGGCAAGGCTAATACCGGTGCAGACATGGCTTGTTTCAATGTTTCAAAGGCTTGTTGTGCCTTCTGGTTCCAGCCAAAGCTGTCCTTGCATAGCTGATCAGTTAAAAGGAGCAGCTATATGCCCATAATTTCTAACAAACTTCCTGTAGTAGCCTTTTAGCCCCAGAAAACCACGCAATTCCCTGATGTTCTGTGGTACTGGCCATTCCACCATGGCCTGAACTTTAGAAGGATCCCCAACTACTCCTGCTGATAAAATGTGTACTAAATATTTCAGTTGCCTTTGTCCAAAGGAACACTTCTTTTTGTTGACAAAGAGAGAATGAGCTCGCAAAACATCAAACACCAGTTGTAAATGAATGACATGATCCTCCATAGATGAGCTATATACTAATATGTCATCAAAAAAGACTAGTACAAATTTATGTAGAAATGGTTTAAAAACCTGGTTCATCAAGCCCTGAAATGTTGTTGGCGCATTAGTTAACCCAAAAGGCATTATAAGAAATTCATAATGGGCTTCATGCGTATGAAATGCCGTCTTCGGGATATCTTGAGGTCACACCAGTATTTGATGATATCCAAATTTCAAATCCAGCCTCAAGAAAAATTGGGCTCCATGTAATTCATCCAATAACTCATCAATCAGTGGAATAGGAAACTTATCTGGGACAGTTACTCGATTAAGAGCTCAGTAGTCCACACAAAACCGCCAACTACCATTTTTTTTTTTAACCAAGAGAATAGGGCTGAAAAATGGGTTGTGACTAGGTTGAATGATGTCGGCTAACATCTCCCCAATTAATTTTTCTATCTCATCCTTTTGCACCTGCGGATATCGATAAGGCCTCACACTCAATGGACCAGCCCCTTCTTTCATAATGATTTTATGATCCGGGGCCACCTTTAGGCAGGTAGCTCTACTGGATCATTCATGACATCCTCATATTGCTGCATTAGCCTTTTTAATTTATGCAGAACATTCTCCATATCCTGTCCCTCATTCTGTCCTCTCTCTAAAGTCCCATATTCCAATAACATGCCTTTTCCTTCATGTTACACAATCTGAATGAGAGCCCTTAGAGAAATCCGAGTCTCACAGAGGCTCGGTTCCCCCTTCAACATAATGGTGGTGGTGCACAATTGAAATTTCACAAGTAGAGTTTTCCAATTAACTTGCATCATCCCCAATTTTTCCAACCATTGCATTCCCAAAATTACATTAGCACTCCCCAAATCCAAAGGCAAAAAATCTTCAATAATTTCAATGTCTTGCAACATGAGTAAGAGATTTTTACACATACCTTCCATGCGTACCATGCCGCCCGTCCCCATCATTACCCCATAAGAGGTGGTGGCCGTAAGGGAAAGCCAAAGTTGCTGCACTATATCTTTTGCGATGAAAGTTTGTGTTGCTCCATAATCAATGAGTACCATGATGGATGCCCTTGGATTTCTCCCTTTAATTTCATGGTGTGGGATGAAGTGAACCCTATCACCGAATTCATGGATAACTCCACCTGCCCATCAATCTCCTATGGTTCTCCTTTAATTTCCATCTTTGTTATTTCCTCTCTCCCTTCCGGATGTTCGGAGTCATCTAGGAGTAGGACTTGGAGTTGCCGATTTTTACATACATGCCCAGGAGAATACTTTTCATCACACCTAAAGCAAAGCCCCTTTTCTCGCCTTCTCTGAAGCTCTGTATCAATAAATCGTCGTTCCCGTAGTTCGTCACACCATCGAAGCCTCTCTTGAACCTGTTGCAGACGGTGAAAACCCACTCGTATGGCTGGCTAAGGGGTTTATAGGTTTCGGACATCCTTGATAGTTTATTTGGAGCATGGGGCTAAGGACCTAGGGCAGGTTGAAAATTTGGATTGAAAGGAGCATGGTTTAGTGTTTTTGACCCATGGCTAGCCAACTCTAGCCTAGCCCAAGTATAGCACCTTATTTCTTTCTTCCACTAATTGGGTTGCTTCTATCATTTGGGCCAAGTTTGTGGGCTTCATCATTCTTACTTCCACTTGGACCTCAAGTTTCAGCCCATTCATGAATGCCCCCTCCATCACTGCATCTGGAAGGTTACGTAAGGGTAAGACTAGGGTTTCATACTTCTCCAGGTAATCCTCCATCGTGGTCTCTTGCTTCAGTGAAATTTAAATGAAGTTCCCTCTTGCTTGGACCGAAATCGTATTAGTAGGGCTTCTTTGAAATGAATCCCCAACGCGAATTTGTGATCCTCCTATTTGAAACCATGCCAAGGCTTTTCCTCTATCGCAATGTGTGTTTCCCTAGCCCGGAAATCGATCCTGCTTTATTTAGGTCTAGCATGCAGTGTACTTAACTAAGGTCTAGCAGTAGTCCTTTATCGATCTACCCAAGGTGTAGTTTTTAATTGACATCAAATTCGAAGCTGCGGGAGTGCTAGGATTATTTGAAGGTGTTGTGAGTGTTCATCTAGCCACACTATAGATTAGGATGTCATCCAAAGAAAACCAAGACATACTTAGGCTCTTTGGCGAAAGAAGTATTCATCCATGACTTGAAATGTCAGCGAACATCGGTGAGGCCAAATGGAATAGCCCAAATATTTGTATTGCCCTCTTGAGTTCGAAGGCATTTTCTCTATGTCCTCTAACTTCATGAATCAGGTAGTGCCTTGGACTTCAAATCGACTTAATTAGTAGTAGGAACCGTGCAATTCATCTATCGACTCTTCAATTACAGGGGATTGAGATTTGCACAGTGCGTGACTTTGTTAAGGGCCCTATGGTCAATACACATCCTTCAAGACTAATCCTTCTCCCTCACCAGAATTATTGGACTGGAGTAAGCGCTCCTATTGTGCCGAATTATCCTTCTTGCTAGCATATCTTGTGTCTGAAATTTGATTGAGTGGTCATATAAGCGAGCTAGTGGTAGACCCTAGGGTTCAGTGAAGATTTCTGCATACCTCTAGCATGGCACATAATTGTTGCTGTTGTGTGGGGTTCAAACTGTTGTTCCTAGCTGGCATCGGACTCCCCTCAATGACTACTCCCATCTACCCCTATAAACCCCTTGTTTGCTTTCCCAGCCAGACCTTTAAAGAGATGGGTGGGTACATAGTTTAGGAGTTAGCCTTTAGTTACACCCATCATTCTCCTTGTTTGAAACGCATCAATTACTCCCTCCAATTATGAATAACCTCGCCCAAAGTTTTCAACCAATCAATACCCAAGTTCCGGTGAGATGGAATGATTTCTTCGGCGTCGTCAAGTTCTTTCTCATCACTCAACAATAACACGCGAAACTGACCTTCAGGGCAACGATGGTGCGGGGAAAATTGTTGGCCACATTTGAAGCATAGTCCAAGTCGACGCTTCTCTTCCAGTTCCGTGAGATTGAGGTGTCGAATCCCCTTGTGGCATGGTGGCGGAGCAAGGGTGATGGTGGAACTAGGGCTAGGAGTTAGTGTGCCGTCTTTGGAGCGATTATTAAGGTAAAAATTAGATCATGGGTTTTGAAGATTAGTTGACCCGACTTCACTCAACCGGTTGACCTTTTGCTCTTCTGTACAAATAGATGAGCAACTGCATCTAACCGATTAAGTTTCACAACTCAGCCGATTCCCAACCAATTGACCATTTCAATGACGATTCCGACCTCTTTGGATCTAGCAATTTAATATGCATCTCATCAGGTTTATTGGCGGTCGATCGTTTGAGGCTGAGGCCGGTTGACCCTATAATTGCTCAAACTCATGTGTTTTTATTTAAAACACTTTTAAACCTTAGGTGTTTCATTGAAGCACGTTTTAGGATTATAAAACCTAAGGTTTTATGCTCGAACTCAAGTTTTCAAAGGATATGCAATTTTTGGATTTAAAAACCGAGTTTGTGAGTGATAATAAATGATAATATCCTAAGTGCACCAATGCTATCACCTTACAAGGATTCCTAAGTTTACAAAATCTTCATAGTATGCTTGAACTTGGAATAGCGGTTTTCTTTACTTCTTGAACTTGATTTAGATTCAAATCTTAGATGAATGATGTAGTTTTTAAGTTCATAATCTCCTGCCATCTATCACTCATCTCAAGTAAACCATTAGTAACTAATCACCTTGGTTTGTTATCATCAACACCTCAATTAGAAATACCCTTGGACTAACAAAAAGGAAAGTCTTTCGCTTAAGGGATGAGATTCCCCCAACCCCTTCCTTCGAAGTGAATACTTCTCCTTACAACCCGGAATGTGAAAGTTGCTTTTCTGCCCCTTCAGAGCTTTTCTGGAACTCCAGTATCCCTTCAAAAGTGGGTTTTTTGCTTGGAAAGTCTAGTGGGACAAAGTGCTAACCATGGCAGACAAATTTGAAGAGGAGTTTGTGGACAAAGTTTCCTAATAGCAGATGTCCGCTGTGGAAGAGCTAAGAGGATCTGCGCCACCTCCTAATACCTTTGCTCAAAGGTTTAGGAGCTATGGGTAACGATATGGTATGCAAACATTGCTTGGGCTTGCCCTTACTTAGCTAGAGATTTGCTAACGGGTTGAGCTTCTCCTATAAAGAAACTGACGAGAGAAAAATACAGTTTGGCAACTCCGTTGTATTTAATTTGGGCAATTTGGAAGGAGAGGAATAAAGTTGTTTTTGAGAATGTGAAGTTCTCCCTTCTTAGATTGAAAAATTCTTTTGTTTTAACCATTTGGTCTTAGGCTAACATAGTTTTGAAGCATGATTTTTTGTATATTAGGAAGTTGTCTTTACTTTTTAGGAGCTAGTTTTTGGGGATGGTAATTTTTGTTTGCCCTTCTCTCTTTGTAGGTCTCTGGTTCCCTTTTGTATATTCCCTGTATACTTTTGGGATCCAAGTGGCTCTCTTTTGTGTTAATTGAATTCTTTTGCCCTTACCTATTAAAAAAAAAAAAAAAACAGCCGAATGCCCTTACATCTGAGACCTTGTTCCATGTGTCTAAAGTAGCGTCCATTTTTGGTAATGGGTATACTCGAGAGAGAAGTTTGGAATTCGACCTCCCGCGGAAGTCTTATCGATTCTCTTATCAAAATTCGAATAATAAGGTAAGCCTTCAAGCCCCTTCACCGAGCATTCTATTAGTAAAGGGGCGGTAAACTATAATTTTGAAAAGGTAGTTTTTGTAGCATTTAGTAAAAAGTACGCCGCTCAAAATGAAAATATTTCAATCGAGTGCATAATGCCCTAGAAAACGTCCTAAAAAATTTGCAGCATTTTTAAACTACTCTGGAGCTAAAAGAGGGAGTGGAGGCTAAGACAACTAGAGGGCCCAAACATGACCAACCTATCTGGCAGGTATATTCTAGAAGGACAAAGGGGACACGTGGAGAAAAGCAGAGAGGGACAGGCTTAGAATTAGAAGCGGATCCAGTTATTCAAAGGGGAGGAGAATCTTTGGATGAGGCGGGATGATGAGTGGGAAAAAAGGGGCAGAGGCCCTGGGCTGTGTTCCATGAACTATGCTCTTGTTATTTTCTTTTCATTGATCTGGAAATAATGGTTGATGGAAAACATTACAAAAAACCAAAATATAATTTACCAAATTCCTTGCAATTCTTCTCTGTTTGCATTCCAGTAGTTAGTAACTCCTTTTGATATCCATAATAGAACCTTTATTTTCTATCACTAATCCGACACCTTTAGATTCCATAGGAAAAGAAAAAGCAAGCATGGAAACGAGGACTCGGGCACGATTGGATGCTTTCAGATGACCCACATCCCGTCATTTAACCACTAAACTTGAGACTTTACACCAAACCCAGGAACGCCATTTTTCAATACATCAAGACAGTTAAGACAAATTTCAGACCACGGTAATGCAATGGATGAAGAGAATGGAGAAACAACCTGTACCCGATGACGACAAAGGCAGCTCCGTTACCTCCATCATGCTCCCAAATTCTTCCACTCCCATTCATAATACCCGATAGTGAAGGTCATTTCCCACCAAGAATGACACACCCTTCTTGTTAGAGAACTACTCTAAAGGCAATCGCCATTAGTTCTTATTGTACACACAACATATTATCTACTATGAAAGGCTTCTTCATTAATTTGATATTCATAAGTTGAATTAATATAGATATTTAATCGAATTCATAAAGTCCATGATACATAACATAGCATGAAGGAAATCATGATGGGATCATGATAATAAGATTCTTATCATGTGCAATTATGTTAGTGTCTAAATTATCCCTAGTCATAGGATCAACGAGACTGGACATTGTTGATCCGAACAAACTAGCACATGTCATACTCCTTGATTGGATCAAGCAATAGATCTTATAAACTGTGATCATGAGTTGATTAGAGTTGACATGTGGATGCTTGCTAAGAGCAGCTAAGTATATCGGAGACCTTTCGTGAGACAATCATATGGATCATCCATTTAAATGTAGATGATTGTCTCATCATGGCAATGGTGCAAGTATCCTTAGACTTGAGGTGCTCAAGGATATCCTAGATGTTGATTCTGTACTTTGACCTCAATCCATGTTTGCTTCTTAAAGGTCACTCTTTGGATGGGGATTGGGTATAGTTTGAGGTGTTCGAAGGTAATTGAGTAGCGACAAGTTCACCACTCCCGATGGGGGAGAATTCACCTAAAGCCTCTTGTCGAATCATTACTCGAATCTCACGGCAGTGGAAATTCCATGAAGTGTCCTTTGGGTGCATAACCAGGAGGGTGAATCACGGGACAGATCAAATATCACTTGGGCTAGGTGTGGCATACTTGATGCAGTAGAACTACACATTGTCCATGCTCTAAACCAAGTAGGGTATAGAAAAGTGAAAGGACAAATTGCACGGTATTTGTCTATGGGAAGGGTATGCAGTCAGATCACTGACTCTCCGGTCAATTAGGGGTCATGATGTGTTGTTAGATACCAATCTTGATTTGCTTAATTCAATAGTTGAATCAAGCGGCCAACATAACTAGAACCTAATGGGTCACACACTTAAAAGTGTGTGGGCGATGTAAGCAGTTTGGATGTGATCCCGAATGTAGAGAGGATTTGTTCTCGAGAATGGAATGTCATGGGATTAGTAGAATCCCGAGTTCGAAAGCCCTCACTTAGAGAGATAATAGGCTTGAACTTGCACCTCTGCTTAGGGTCGTGTAGGAACACGCTATAACGCATGGGGATGCGTGTAACCTATCATCACTTAAGGTGAGAGGTATTTTGGTCATTTCATAGGTTAGGGTTTTCCTATAAAAGGAACATTATGGAAAACCCTAAAGAGACTTTTGAAAAGTTGAACACTTCAAAGAGAGAAAAGCCATCTTTGTTCTCTCATCTCCAAGAAGGTGTCCTAGAGTTTGAGAGACCCAAGTTTTTGGCTCCTTCTTTCGGATCGGGACAGCTAGCAAGGACCCTTTAGGAACCGTTGCCTTGGGGTATCGGCTCCACTTTTTGTGTGGATACGTTAAGGTGAACTTAGGACTTGGTTAAGCAGGTCTATTGCTTGACCACTAGGTCGGTTTGGAAGTTTCGACACAAGGTAATCCTACACCCTTCTCTTTGTTGTAGAATCAGATTTGATGCTACAAGGGGTCCTAGGACGGGTTTTTGTTGGGATTTTTTTGTTTTCCGTTGCTATTGGCATGTGTTGCCACCCACCAAAAGCGAGGTTAGCTCCCATGTTTTCAGGAGCTGAACCCCGCAATTTGGTGACCAAAGTGAAACCTATTTCAAATCCAGGGTACTCCCGAGGAACATTGGATTCCTCTAGCTCACATTTGTATGGAAGGGGTAGCAACCCACTGGTTCTCCATTCTTCGGGAACTGAATCACCATTTTTCATGGGAAGATTTTAAAGGGGAATTGTTGAATCGCTTTGGCCGGGTAGCAAATCTCAACCCTTATGAACAACTTGCTACCCTTCGCCAAAGAGGAACCACCGCCAAATACATCAATCATTTTGAGCTTATAGCATCCATGGTTCCAAGAGAGACTAAGGCACTGTACTTGGGGTATTTTATGAATGGGTTATGTCAAAGGCATGATATTCATATTAAATCCAAATCCTAACAGTTTGAACTTTTAGGAGAGTTAGTTGTTTAACATGGTATCAGAGCCTGGTTTGACAGGAGATGTTGGGTTGAACCACCTCTTTGCAATTTATTCCCCATTTGTTGATTTCAATATCCATGGAGGACTCTATTTGGTTTATTTGACTCTCCACATGCTGGTACGGGGCTACACGTGAGGGAGGGTATTAAAGGCGTGATATTCATATTAAATCAAAATCCTAACAGCTTGAGCTTTTAGGAGAGTTTGTTGTTTAACAGGTTACATGAAGAGATCAAAAACTTGGTTAGATTGTTGGGGCCATACACTCGTCTGGTCACCTTCACCACAACTGCAGTGCATTAAATGCATAACGTCTAGAGCATTTAATGAAATGGTCGATCGATTGACAGCTTATTTTACTGTTGAGTTCCTACTCTATAAATAGAGTGTTGGAGATCATTTAATGTAATGAGACTTGTTGCATTGAATATCATAACCACCAAATCTCTTACTCATTAACTCTCATTCTCAAATTTCTTGGTGCATTAAATTCTCTTGCATACTGAAATTACCGTGATCTCATTCTAGCTTTCTTTGAAATTTGAGTGTTCCTTTAAAGCTAGAGAGTGATTATTGTTCTTAAGAAAGAAAACTTTAAGTGTGTATAACTTGAAGAGATTGTGAAGAACCCATTAGAGCCAAAATCCAAGTGTACAAGAACAAGCTTGGTTTTGGAGCTCAAGTTTACTTGAGTTAAGTTGAAGATTTCTTATTGTTTTGCAAAAAGTTTTTGAGGAAACCAATTCACCCCCCTCTTGGTTAGGTTGCTAAGTCATATTCAACTTTCAATTGGTATCAAAGCTTGGCCTCTTATTTTGAAGACTTAATCGTCTAAGAGGAAAATGACTAAAACTAAAACTTGCTCAAGATTTTTTCAAGCTGAAAGTTTTCCCATCAACAAACCTCCTTTCTTTGTCGGGTTCGATTATCAATTTTGGAAAAACAAAATGACTTGGTATTTGCAATCTCTTGATTTGGAAGTTTGGAAAACAATCCTATTTGGTTACACCTTTCCTACAAAAAATGTTGATGGAAATAAAATCCAAAAACCCCTTGAAGAATATGAAGAAGAAGAAAATAAAGAATTTCAATTAAACTCAAGAGCTATCTATATTCTTGAATGTGCTATGGATTGAACTGAGTGTAATAGAAATTTTCAATGCAAAATGACTAAGGAGGTTTGGAGGATACTCGAAATTACCCTTGAAGGAACCAACCAAGTCAAAGATTCTAAAGTTAGAATTCTTGTTAATGATTATGAAATGTTCAAAATGAAACCTAATGAATCTATTGTTGTGATGTTTAATAGGTTCACGGATGTTGTAAATGGACTTGAGGGCTTAGGAAATAGGGTAAGTGAAGAAAACAAGGTATCTAAAATTCTTAGACGCTTACCTCCCAAATGGAATTCTAAAACAGAAGCTATCGAGGAAGCAAAGAATTTGAAAAACTACCTCTTAAGGAACTTATCGGTTCCTTGATGACCTATGAAATGGAGATTGCAAGACAAGAAAAGGAAATGAAGAGGAAAAGGCAAAAGAAAATGTGCACTCAAAGCTCAAGAAGAAAGTCGTTGAGGAAACAAAGATCAATGACATAAAACATGATGTTGCCCTCATAAAAAAGAGTGCAAGCTAATGGTGAAGGATAAATTTAGTGGAAGAACCTACATTAGGGTAACTTCTGAAAGAAGGTCCATCAAGAGAAGAAAGAGAAAAGAGAGAAGGAGCTAGAGAAGTAATTTGTTACAAGTGCAAGAAGCCGGGCCATGTAAAATATGATTGTCCTCTCTACAAAACCAATAGAGAAAAGAGAAGAGTCATGATAGCAACATGGAGTCAAAGTGAAGATTCATCCAATGATGAAAATGAGAAAGAAGTTGTCAACATGTGCTTCATGGCTCTTGAGGATCAAGATGAGGTAAACTCTAACTTTGACAATGATGAGGAATTTATGATTGAATATGAGAATTGCCAAGATATCAACAAACGACAAAAGAACACCTCACTTAAGAGAGAAAGTTTTGAAATTCAAAAGAACTCAATATGAAATCAAAGAAAAATTTTCAAAAGAAGTTGAGCTTCAAGAATTTTCTTGAGAGATAAATAGGAACTACTAAAAATATAATGAATGAATGATCTCTTCCTTTCAAAATCATCTTGTGGACAAAAAGCTTTTGACATGATCCTAACTAGCCAAAAATGTGTTCTAGATAAAAAGAGGCTAGGAGTCTTCAAATAATGAAAAATATTTCAAAAACTATTTTGTCAAGAAGTCCACAAGTGAGAGTCCCTCAACCATTTGCAATTTTTGTGGTAGAGGAGGACACATTAATAATACTTGTCCTCTTACAAATGGATCCCAAAAGGTCTCAACCTCTAAGTCAAAGAAGGCTTAGCTTGAAAAATCAAAGGTCACTAACCACCAAGGACCCAAAAAGATTTGGGTACCTAAAACTTCTTGATTTTCTCTTGTAGGGATCAAAGAAGGAGAAATGGTTCTTGTATAGTGGTTGCTCAAGGCACATGATCGGAGATGAGTCAAAGTTTACCTTCCTCACAAGGAGAAAATGAGAGATGCATTGACCTCGGAGACAAGGAAAGAGTAGAATCATTGGACATGAAAAGTTTCATAGATAACAATTCTTCATCTCTTATTGAAAATGTTTGCTGTAGATGGTTTTGAAACATAATCTTTTGAGCATTAGTCAACTTTGTGACAAAAGGTTTTAAAGTGATTTTGGAGTCTTCCTCATTGCCTCATCAAGGATTCTTAAAATAAAATCATCTTCATGGATGTAGAAATGAAATGTTATATAGTGATATTTCAAAATATAAAGGCCATGATAAATTTTTACCTATGATGAGAGTTGGTTGTGACATAGGAGATTGGGACATGTGAACATGAATCTCATTACACAACTCAACAAAAATGAACTTGTTAGAGGCCTTCCCAAAATCTCTTTCAAAAAAGATAAAGTTTGTGAAGCAGGCTAAATGAGAAAGCAAATAAAAATATCTTTTTTTTAAACAGTTCATTTCTACCTCAAGACCTCTTGAGCTTCTTCACATGGATTTGATTGGACCCTCAAAAACTACTAGTCTTGTAGGTAAATCATATGAATTTGTGATTGTAGATGACTTCTCTAGATATACATGGGTTTTGTTCTTATCTGACAAAAATGATGTCTTCCATGAGTTTTCAAAGTTTTTTGTTGAAAATTCAAAATGAAAAAGGTTTTACCATCTCTTGCATAAGTGACCATAGAGAATTTGAAAATGTTGATTTTGAAAGCTTTGTGATGAGCATGGAATTGAGCACCACTTTTACGGCTCTAAAACACCTAACAAAAATGGGATTGTTGACGGAAAAATAGGAACTTTGTAAAATGGAAAAGAATTTTTCATCTTTTGCATGAAAACAATTTGTCAACTTATTTTTGGGCCAAAGCGGTCAATACTTCATGTTATATATTGAATAGAGTTTTGATAAGACCTTCTTTGGACAAAACCCCATATGAACTTTGGAAGAACAAGAACCTAACATTAGTTATTTCAAAGTATTTGGAAGTAAATGCTTTATTTTAAACATCAAGGACAACCTTGGAAAATTTGATGCAAAATCTAATGTTGGGATATTTCTTGGCTATTCTTCATCAAGTAAAGCTTATAGAGTTTTCAACAAAAAGATCACGGTAGTAGAGGAGTCCATCCATGTAGTATTTGATGAATTTATCGATTCTCTTCAAAGAAGAGAAAGTGTTGATGAAGATGTAGGTTTGGACTTCTCCATGGGAAGTTTACAAATTGAAGATGGGGTTTATCAACAAGAAGAGGAGATTGATTCAAATAAGGAAGAGGAATCACCTTTGGCCCCTCTTCCACCTCCTCAACTTGAGCAAGGAGAATCTAGTCAAGGACTTCCAAGAGAGTGGAAATTTGTCACAAATCATCCACAAGATCAAATTATAGGTAATCCATCCATTAGGGTAAGGACTAGATCCTCTCTTAGAAATATATGCAGTAACTTTGCCTTTATCTCTCAAATTGAATCCAAGAACTTAAATGATGCTATAGTAGATGAGAATTGGGTAATCGCTATGCAAGAAGAAATTAATCAATTTGAAAGAAATGAAGTTTAAGTTAGTACCTGAGCCTAATGATCAAAGTGTTATTGGTATTAAATGGGTGTTTAGGAGGAAAAAATGGATGAAAATGGCATAATAGTTAAAACAAGTAAGATTAGTGGCCCTGAGATATAATCAACAGAATTGACTATGAAGAGACCTTTGCTCCCGTAGCTAGATTAGAAGCCATAAGAATGTTGCTTGGAAGTGTTTGTTGAACAACCACCCAGGTTTGAAAGTTTTAATTTCCCTAACCATATTTTCAAACTCAAAAAGACACTTTATGGCTTGAAACAAGCTCCTAAAGCTTGGTATGAAAGGCTAAGCAAATTCTTATTTCTAGTGGTTTCAAAATGGGCAAAATTGATGCAACTCTCTTCATTAAGCCAAAGGATAATGACATGCTTATTGTTCAAATCTATGTTGATGATATTATGTTTAGCGATTTACTAATGTTTCACTGTGAAGGACTGTCAGAAGTTTATGCATAGCGGGTGAGATGATCATGATGGGAGGCTCAACTTCTTCAGCGGTCTTCCAAATTAAACAACTTAAGGAGGGCACCTTCATAAATCAAGGAAAATGTGTAAAGAGACCTCCTCAAGAAATATAATTTGGAAGAAGTAAAGACCAAGAGCACACCCAAGGGCTCATCCATCAAGCAGCGGATGAGAAAATCCGTTGACCAAACTAAATATAAAGGCATGATTGGTTCCTTGTTATATATGGCTAGTAGACTGATATCATGTATAATGTATGCTTATGTGCTAGATTTCAAGCATGTCCTAAAGAATCCCATTTGAATGCGGTTAAAAGAATATTTAGATATTTGAAAGGCACTATTGATATTGGTCTTCGGTATCTAAAATGTGATAATTTTGAATTGAGATGCTATTCAGATGTAGACTTTGGAGGTTGTAAGATTGATAGAAAAAGCATTAGTAGAACATGTCACTTTTTAGGTCACTCACTTGTGTCTTAGCATTGCAAGAAGCAAAATTCGGTTGTCTATAGAAAAAGGAAGGTTAAGAATGTCTTGGATAGGAAGGCCCGATGTGGTAAATTCAGACTAATTCAAATCCTGATATGAGAAATAATGCAATACTGCTATGAAAGGAACTAAGTGAAAATTTTTTGTGATCTGGCGTTGTTATGACTTATGGTGTCAGGTCTCCAGTTTAAGGACAAAAATAGCACCTTTTCACAGTTTCTGCACTGCTGATGAAACTAGTTTGGAAGCAGTAGCCTTGGCTCTTAACTGCATTCTTCCAACAATAACCCAACTCTTAATGAAGCTACTAAGAAAAGCAAAGTAACTAAATAGAGAAATAAGCAGCACTAGATAAAAACAAACTATAAGCCACATTCATCAAGAACCAAATGCATGTCTTAGCAAACCTTAGTCTCCTTCTTCTTCCATATCCATCAGTACGAATTCCCACTTGTGTGTGTGTCTAAAATATTTTCTGTACAAAAGAAACTAACACATTTGCTAATTCTCATAGATAGGAGAGATACATTACAGCAAGACTTGTGATGAAATGAGCCGCTTATTTTTATTTTATATTTGAGGTAACCACAGAATAATCAGTCATCTGAAAAGCTCCAAATCATATGTGAATTTATCCTCAAAGCAGTGAACACAGCAGCTGAGGTTTAAAATTTCCAAGAATAGCAAATGTTCATAACTCCAGAGTGAGAAGATATGCTTCTTTCATGCTGCATAGAATACTTCTTTCATTGTTTACTTTTTTTCTTCCATTCAAACTAATTTATTTATTTAAAATTCATTTTCTAGTCCTTTATGAAATGTTTCAGAAGTTCAAGACCATTTTTCCATTATCATTGCTCAAGAATTCTATCTTCTGTTCATTGAAGGAAACATTTGGAGTTATGTCCAAACCCTTACCTCCAGAGAATTGACAGCAAATTCAAGAGCAGCATTTGTTTCTGTGGGTCCATTCTGCATCAGGAAAAAAACATTAAAAAAAAGGACATAAACATTTTGATTCCATTCATCTAAATAGGCTTATTTTCATTTTGTGCTTTTAATGCTTATTCATTAAATAGACATGAAGCTAAGTGAAGCATTAGATACCTCATGAGGGGGCACCAGATTTGCCATTTCGAGATCATAAAGGCTATCTGGTTCAAATCTCAGGATCTTGGAGGGGCAAACTCTAGAATCAGCACAAGCAATAACCATGAACTGTTCTTGAAATTGTTAGTACCAAGATTGCATTATCTCCTTGGTAAAAAAAACAAAAACAAAATAAAACAAGGCATATGCCACAACAAAGAAAACAAGACAGTAGGAAACCCACCTTTGGTTGCCACAGGCTGTGGCTAGATTTTGAAAGCACTCCAAATTTTCCCTGCTCAAAAAATGCCAGCATGTAAATTCATTATTCTAGAAGGAAAAATAGTTTTGTTAAAATTATTTGATGCTTACAAATATGTGTGCCTCTTGAAACTTAAGAACCGATGTTTCATTTCATTGAAGACGTCATCTCCATTTTCAATTTCTCCTATACTCTCCAGTCTGTGGGTTGTAAGTTCCTGAGTTGGTCCTGGAGACTCTCTTGAAGCTTTTAATTTCAAAGATTGATTGCTGCTGCAAGTGGAAGCCAGAAAAATTGGAGCAGCATAAGAAAATTTTAGTAAATATGGTAAGTCAACCAGATCACATAATAACCACTTTGAATCCTTGTTTCTGTTTCTCCTGCCTTGGGCTCTTGTGGGAAGGTTGGTTTGTCTTTTGGAGCTTTCTAGAAGGAGTTGGTTAAGTGAGTGGAGTGGGGTTTTAGGGGTGTCGGGGTGTGTGGGAAGGCACTTTTTGGACAGGGAGTGACTGAGGGGAGGGTGGGGCAGCCTCTGTTTCTGCTCCTCAACATATACTGCTGAGAATTTCTTTTCTTGCAATATGAATGTCTTTCTTCTCATGAACAATTATCAGAACTGAATTGCAATTTTTGCTTACTTGGTTGGGAAAACTTTGAATCCATCACATAAATTCTACAAACATGCTTTTAGAAGTTTGTAGTCCAACATAGTATGAACCAAATGCTTATTTGCTCAATTTATTGAATCCACATATAAACATAGACGAGGCTGTTTGTATGTTTAGGACACAAGTGTTCCTATGAATCTCTTCATGTGTGGGCATGTGGCCAAATGTGAGAGTGTGTTGGAGAGTGTACACTGTAAAGCCCAAATACTACAAGTTCAAACTACTAGGAAAAATTGGCAGCCCAATATGATAGAGAGCATTAATAGATGTGGGTCTATAACCCACATTTTCAGGATTGAAACCTACTCTAATACTATATTGGACATCAATTCACCTAAAGTTAAAATTTGTAAATTTAGGTACATAATGTTTTGTCATGTTCTTCAATAAAAATGAAATTCTCTAAAAGTTTAAGTTTTGCAAAAATTAGGCATGTAATGTTCATCATGTTCTTCGAGAAAAATGAGAAGAAGATTCCACATACTAGAAGCTTAGGGATGAGAGCTACCACAAACAGAGAAAAAGGGTTGCAGTCAAGCATGAAAAACAATTGCCATCTAAGTTAGGCGGTTTAACCAAATCATAATTTTAAATTTCATTTTCAGAGTCTTTGGAAGTTACCAAAGTCAGGGGACAGGTATTAGATATTTCCTTTCCATGAACTATGTTTTTCATATGTGGTAACTGGCCAAGACCATTCAGCTGAATAGGATTCACACAGGTTTCATGAGTTTCAAAGACTCTGATTCAGCCGGAAATAAGCTGCCTTAACCAAAGAAATATCTGAAATTTTAAAATTTCAGGTCTAAATAAGTCTTTAATGTTTTTCATAAATTTACCTAAAAATTTGACAAGAAATTCAGAAATATGACTGTAAGTAATAGTTTATCAAGTAACCAATAATAACACCATTTTGTTAATCAGCATGGTAAAAACTCAACAAGGTGGAACTAGAGCAAAAAACTTCTCCAACAATTTCCAGCTAAAATTGCCCATTAAAGCAAGTTTCAATAGCTTTGCAAGCCATTGTATTTCTTCAGAGAGGGAAACATGACCTTAAAATTCTCAGTGGAATTTTAAAATTTCAGGAATCTAAAAAGAAGTCAGCTAATGTTTTCACAAATTTACCTAAAAATTTGACAAGGAATTAAATATATTATAGTAATAGTTATCAAGTAACTAATAATAAAACCATTTTGATGAAAATCATTAGCAATTAAAAACTCCAACAAAATTTGGAACTAGAGCAAAAAACTTCTCCAACAATTTCCAGCTAAAAAATTGCCCATTAAAACAAGTTTCAATAGCTTTGCAAACCATTATTATTTCTTCAAACATGACCTTAAAATTCTCAGTGGAATTTTAAAATTTCAGGTCTAAAAGAAGTCCTTTAATGTTTTCACAAATTTACCTAAAATTTGACAAGAAATTCAGAAATATGACTGTAAGTAATAGTTATCAAGTAACTAATAATAAAACCATTTTGATGAAAATCAGCACTTAATTAAAAACTCCAACAAAATTTGGAACTAGAGCAAAAAACTTCTCCAACAATTTCCAGCTAGATTGCCCATTAAAACAAGTTTCAACAGCTTGCAAATCATTATTATTTCTTCAAACATGACCTTAAAATTCTCCAGTAGATTTTAAAATTTCGGAGTCTAAAGAAGTCCTTTAATGTTTTCACAAATTTACCTAAAATTTGACAAGAAATTCAGAAATATGACTGTAAGTAATAGTTATCAAGTAACTAATAATAAAACCATTTTGATGAAAATCATTACTTAATTAAAAACTCCAACAAAATTTGGAACTAGAGCAAAAAACTTCTCCAACAATTTCCAGCTAAAAAATTGCCCATTAAAACAAGTTTCAATAGCTTTGCAAACCATTATTATTTCTTCAAACATGACATAAAATTCTCAGTGAGATTTTAAGATTTCCAGGTCTAAAAGAAAGTCCTTTAATGTTTTCCTAGAATTTACCTAAAATTGACAAAAATTCAAATATGACTGTAAAGTAATAGTTATCAAGTAACTAATAATAAAACCATTTTGATAAAAATCATTACTTAATTAAAAACTCCAACAAAATTTGGAACTAGAGCAAAAAACTTCTCCAACAATTTCCAGCTAAAAAATTGCCCATAAAAACAAGTATCAATAGCTTTGCAAACCATTATTATTTCTTCAAACATGACCTTAAAATTCTCACTGGAACTAAGTGCAGCCAGAACTGCAATAGTAATAGGCATTTTTCCAAACAGTTCGCTTGCAAGAAATAAAGACTCTACACTAGCAAATTCAATACCAATCTCTTAACTACAATATGATAAGTCATTGAAGATGTAATTCAATTTTTTATTTGGTTCACGAGCACTAAGAAGTCCAATTGATAGAATTATATAAAACAATTTGGCTTAGTGAAAACTAAGTTGTTCACCTCCAAAATCAAGATCAAAACACTTACTCCGTAGTTTTCTCAGTAACAAAACAAAGGATCAAATTTAAACCAAACCAGAGGGGTACCAATATCAACGAACACCCATTACCCAGATGAAATCATTCCTGTACTGCTCCCTCTGGTTTCTGAGAATTCATAGGAGAAGGAATGAAAAAGAAAAATAAATAAATGCAATCTACCTTCTCTGAAGCAACCAAGTCCCCAATCCTTCTATTGCACAAGTCTCCCACTACTTGTGAATTTTTTCAGCTGGAAAGCTCAAAATGGAGGAAAAGAAAAGACAATTAAGCACCAAACACCAACTTACTTCAAGGAAGCCAATCTGGCAACAAAGGTCTGCTCAATTCCCCTCAATTTCATCTTGGAACTAAAGATCTGCAAAAAAAAAAAAAAAAAAAAAAAGTGAATCAAATTAAACCAAAAATAATAATAAAAAAAAAATCAATGAATCATAGAGAGAGGAACAGAATTTGGTAGATCTTGTGGCTGAAGCCCTTGTGGGCTGATCAATGGAGGAAAGTTGAGAGATAGAGGTCTGAGCCATTGGAGAGAGGAGTGAGAGGTAAAAGGGGTGCTTTGGGCGTTGAAAGAAAAAAAAGAGAGGGAAAGTGGTGATTTACAGTCATTTTGAGCATATATAAAATGGAGTGGGAAGGAGGTGGTGGGTGTCTTGGCGTTAGTTGAATCTAAGCACTTGTCTGTGTCTCAAAAAAATGGCGGAGAAACCCAGGAACCCGATGCCAACTCATCTCGTCCAACTTTTTACTCTCTGGGTTCCAAATTTCCCATGTCAAGATTTCTACCAATGGCCTATCCAAATTATAGTGAAGCCGTTGCCTCAACTACCACCATTTTATAGGTTTGTTTCGTTTATTACTAAATCAGGAAAATGCTGATTTGTAACAGCACAGTCATTATATATATATATATATATATATAAAATTTAGGAATACCTCATTTTGCATTTGGAACTTTTTTTTTTTTTTGTACAAAAAAACCCCTCACGTTTATCGTCCTAGCTCTTTTAGACCCTTTTTATCAAAGAAAATATTAGATAGGCAAACAGAAGTTAATCCCCATGTTAATATCCGATGTGGTAGACATGTTATCTGTGCTGATGTGGCTAAAAACCCCCAAATTAGTTTGGGGGTCTACGATTTGGGGAAAAAAAAAACCTCTAAATCGAATTTGGGGAGAAAACCTTAGATCCATTTGGATCAACCCCTAATCCAAGATTTCTCTCATCATTAAAAAATTACATGGAAATACAAGTGATATTTTATGGATCCATACATTTTTTTTCCTTTACAGCATTTTCTCGATACCTAAACAAGATACTTTGTTTTTTGGAATGGTTTTTCAGGTGGGGTTATGGAGGAAAGAAGATGAGTGAAGAAAGCAATGGAAGGCCTGCCTCTCATGACAATCTTTGCTCCACCGACTAAATATCTCATTAGGGACAATCTTTGCCTCTCATGAGGGATAATCGCATAGCTCATGACTCCTGACTCGTTGCATATCTCATCAGACATGGACTCAAAGGACAGCCCCACCATCGCCAACACAAAAGCTCATCCCTTTGCTTCCTCTCTTGCATTTCCTCTTTATACTTCCTTGACTTTCCACTCACTGTTCTTCATCTGTTCACATTTTCTTTGAAAAGATTTGAAGTGGCATGAAGTTGTTGGCTTTAAAATTAATAATGAGAGAAATCTTGGTTGATGGATCACGAGGTTTTCCCAAAAATCATTTAGGGGTTTTACCACAGCAGCATGGATGACGCGTGTCTGCTACATCAGAAATAACAGAGACAGTAACTCCCATTTGCCCATTTGGAATTTTCTATGATGTGAGGGATTTAAGAGAGAGTATACAATCAACGTGAGGGCCTCTTTTAACCCAAAAAAAAAAAAAAAAAAAATTTCAGGTACAAATAAGATATTTGTAAAAACACCGAGTTTTTATTTTTTTTGTTTATCTTTCCCCCATTTTGAAGATATCAATACCACATTGGACTATTTTAGATAGTAAATGACACACCCAATTTTAAAATTAATTATATCTTTGTTTTTCTCTATTTTATTTTTCTATAATATTTTATTTATTTTTAATGATAATAATAATTACTTATTAGCTATAATAAATAATATAATAATTAATTGTAAATTATTCTTTCATCTATTATGATTTTAAAAATATCATAGATAACTTTTTCCATAACGATAACAACAACAACAACAATAATAATAATAATAATTATTATTATTATAATATTATTATTATTTTATTCCAAATGTGGGAATACTCGCAACTACAAAGAAATACTCCTACTAAAATCTATCCCATATTGACGTGCACTCTCCCTTATTGAGGGACACCTATTTTATAGTTTACAGCATATGACGCTAAATAATTTGTTACACGATTGCTCTCTCTATACACGAGGTTTTCTTGGACTTCTCATTCATGAGCCATGAGCTCTTAAATCACTACAAGAAGATTTTGCAATCGTAGACAAGGAATAGCCTTCTATGCAATCTAGTTCACAACCATCAAGGAATCTACTTCTAAAGACACTTTTCAATAACCGTCATTCCAAGTAAGTCTCAAACCTTGTAAAACTACCCAAAGCTCCGCCTCCATAGCACTACACCTTCCAATGTTGTACTTGAAACCTTTAATTCAAATCCTCTTATAATCATGCAAAAAGCCCTCATATCCAATATTCCCAATACTACCCTTCATACAACCATTAGTATTTAACTTTACCCATCCTTTATGAGGAGTCCAACAAATCAATACGCTCTCATACGTTCGTTCCCCTTTTATGCTCAAAGACTTAGCAAAGAGCATTATCTATCTCAATGCGAGATTTTGTCCATGCTTGTGAAGAGTCACTCGAGGAATAACCATCAAAGAACAAGGTATATACAAGGCGAGATTGATCCATCCTCTATCCCATGTAGTGAGTAGCGAAGTCAGTGACTCCTAACCAGTTGGCTTAGGGCACTAGGCATTATATTCCCCTTGGACTGTGTTTATGATTTTGATTGAATCAACTCACAATTTTTTCTTTTCTATAGATATTTTTTTTTCTTTTTTTCATAGGCGAGGCTCATTAGCCCTCTTTTGAAGGTAGACAAACCATCACTAATAAAATCAATAAGTGACACTTGAGAAGAATGGGCACATTCTCAAAGTGTATAAAATAGATCTTATGTGTGTGTGATTTTTAAGTTCCAAAATGAAATGGTTTTTTGAAAACAAGGGGGCTAATCAAGCCATATCCCCCACAACCATTATATCTCACAAACCCAAGATTTCATAAACTCTGTGAATTCCTAACAAGGTTAACAAATTATCAAGACTAATGTCAATACTAAATAGAATAATATTTTTCACCTTCTACCTTATGTGACACACAAACATTCAGAAAAATAAATCTAAAGCAAGTTTTTAACTCAATCTTTTTGGTTCAAAAAGTTCTTTTCTCAAAGTGTCTCCTATTGCACACTTTTCGTGTTTTACAATTTTACCCCAAGTGTATGGGTCAACAAGTAGTAAAGTGGACTCTTGGAGTCTGAATATCGATCTCATAGGGAAGGCATGTGTCGCTTGACTGACCAAGCACTAGGCTAATTAGGTCTTCTATTGTCTAAGCTGTCTAATTCAAGAGGTGATTGTGTTAATTAAACTAAGTTACAGATCCAAAGAGTTAGATTTGGATTGAAACCAATGAAACTAAGTTGAACTGCGATTTAACCTAATGGAATGTGATACTAGGGTCGATTGATGGTCCCTAATGCATATGTTTCCCTTTTTAAGCCTCGAGCTATGGTTTATTAGTCTATATGCTTATCGAATGGTCAAAGGTATGGAGCTTCAACTCACGCATGTTGGCTGCACTTCCTCATTGCTCATCCCCTAGTCACTTCCTAGTCATTGTAGGGTATAAGGAGCGATATCAAATAAATCCCTTCTAGGTCTTTTATCGATCACCTCCCGATCCTTACTAATGAGCACCAAAATGGAGCTTATTTTACTTTGAAACTCCATGCATTCTAATGTTAATACACCCTTTAAACTGAGATTTTAGACCACTAATAGCCAATATTCATATGTAGGTTCATTTTAGAGAAAGAGAAGTGAAGTAGACAAAAAGAACAGCAAAGAGCATTAAAACAAGATCCTCGGGTGTGCCTTGGCACTACCAAGGACAAAAGATGGCGCCTTGGTGCCACCAAAGTCTAAGGATGGCACCTTGGTGCCACCAAAGTCCAAGGATGGCGCCTTGGCGCTGCGAAATCTGTATAAATCTTAGATGCCACGAGCCATCTTATGATTGGATGAAGCGTAACAGGCAGATGAATGGGGCTGTAGGTGTGACCTGGAGACTCAAAAGAAAGGAGCTTCAGAGGTTTGTGACTGGAGAGAGTGTGTAGAACCATGAACTCTGAGAATGAGATTTTGTAGGAGAAGAATAGCATTGTGCTGATCGGTGACACTATTCATGATTCCAATCAATGTATATCATTTGGAAGCGGATACATGGATTCTCTATTATCATCGATGGTTGTATTTCTTATGACCATTTCTAGGCTTTTGATGTAACGAGGCTACATGATGGCTTGATCTTCATTTCTTGTTTGACTTTTGATTATAATCTTCAGGTAATCTTTGTTCTAATTTAATCCTTTCGTTAGCAGTTGGCCTTATTGAAATGTATAGCTAGTGATTAGATGTTGAGAAACCATAATCATTAGGGACATGAACAAGATATCAGATCATCAACCAGAAGGTTGAGAAACCTTGGTTCAATCTATGGTACAAAGGTCAAAGCTATACAGTTTCTAAAGGTTCGGGTTGATGCAGCAATCCACCCCCCTCTAGAAATAATGACGTTGCTTGAGAAAGAATGCCATATAACATAAATGGTAGCCTCCATTATCGAGCGATCTAACTAAAGTCGAACATTTTACTTATAACCCATTGCGTATAGCTTGATGAAATCAAAGCCCTAGAGCCTTAACCGATGTAACACCCTTTACATTTCACCATCGTTTAAATCCTTTTAGATTATCATCAATTGATTCTTCAGATAAAATCCAAATTGGTTAAATTGGTAGTCAACAAGGGAACTCCTTGTGGGAAAGACACTTGACTTATCACCATACTGCTTAACTACGACACATGCACTTACACAAACGGTTATTTTGCATTTGATTTGTAAAATTTATAGGGAACTATCAAGTTTTTGGCGTTATTGCCGGGGAGTTTTCCTTCAAGGTTTATATTGATAACAACCAGCAAGAATCTTATTATGAATTTTTGTTTAACTATCTTTTATTTTATTTTCTCTTTTATTACTTGTTTCTTTGGTGTTTCTGTGGTGTTTCAGGAAAAGTGACCAGCGTATATGCAAAGACAAGGGAAAGATTCGTTAATACCTCTTGATCCAGAGTTAGAAAGAACTTTGAACATAATTCGTAGAGAAAGAAGAGACGCTACTCTTCAATTGCAAGACAGTATAGAAAATTAGCAAAACACAAAGAATCAGCCAAATCAGAGGGTATATGAGTAGGTACCTCTAATCGGTAATGGGGGGAACAATTAAGCTCATCAGCCAGTTTACTAGGTAGATGACCCACTGATGTTATTAGGGGAATTTTCTATGCCACCAACAACCATACAGTCAGTTATTTGGAGGCCGCTCATATAGGCCAACACTTTGAGTTGAAGCCAATTATACTACAGTTGCTACAAGGTATTCAGTTTAATGGGTTGCCTAGTGAAGGTTCGAACACCCACTTAACTAGCTTCTTGGAGATCTGTGATACGATAGAGTATAATGGGGAAGAAGTTATCAGGCTCAGGCTCTTCCCATTCTCTTTGAGGGACAAAGAGAAGAATTGGTTGAATTCTATGTTGCATGACTCTATCACCAATTGGGATGATTTAGTGCAAAAAGTTAAATGGCGCTTGGCTTAGGGGTCGTTGACCACGTCAACTGCGAAAACATGTCTCATATCATGAGACCCATACATGAGTAAAATGACCCAATAGGGCCCATCATCCATACTCGTCCATACAGTCACAAAACCATACATTTCTATAGATCCACAGTTGCCATACTCTTAATACAAACATATATTAAAACTAGATTCGTTTCTAATATACACAAAACATGAATCAGGCCGCAGTGCGGCTGCTTCATAATCCCGACCTCTAGGAAGCGGCGTGCGCTATACCTATCACGTGCATAAGGGGGTCCCACGGCGGGTGATGCGGCCGGTAGAAGATAAATCCTACAGACTCTCCCACCTAGGTGCACATGCAAATGATCATTTCACAGTCAAACCAACAACCAATCCGTGCATACATGTTGTCCTATCATGGAAAAAAAACTACATGCATGTATGAGACGACACTCTACATGCCCCATGTATCGGGTCAACCTCCGACCCACCACCTAATGCAAGTGCCAATGAAAAATCAATACCGAGTCAGTCTCGACTCCCATCTCACAACCCGTAGTTTAAGTGATATTTATTCAATCATTTCGTGTCTTTTTGGGCAACAGAACTTTTTGGGGTCTCACTGTGGGTCTCTTACACCCTCCGACATTTTTTGGGCTTTCAGGGTGGATACATTTGTCTAACGAGTTTTCAAGCTTTTCACGAGAGGTATCTATCCCCTACTTGCTCGCCCGACACATTCATTTTTCCATTTTCGTTTAACCTTTGTGGAACTCAATGGACCGTCCCATTCCCAAGCCCACACGGTTACACCGTCACGGTGCCAAACCAATACCATGCACACACACACATGTGCGGTGTTGTTACAGCACACCAATGCAATGCAATTTGTGCCCACTTGCACTCAAACCCATAGCAATGTATAGAAGACCTCTACATGGACATTCTACACCATACACTATGTGTGTGCTATGAACACTCATGTCTAATGCACACAACATTCCATATATTTAGTTCAACATCAGGATAAATGCAGTCATGTTAATATTCCATACATTCAAATCATTACATCACATAATCATGCACTACATCTTTTCTATCATTCAGTTCATTCATGTCAACACATCATTCAAGCATGTATTAACATAATTCTAACCATTACTTAGGCAAGTAATGCTATAATTCATTTTCCCAAGCTGAGACAGAGTGTGTCAGTCATACAACCCAATGCATATAATTATTTCCATCTTTATCACACATATATCACATAATTTCACATATTCAGTATGTCATTGAATTTATGGCAATAACACACATTAGCCATTCCCGGTCATAAATCCGGCCATGTAGAAATAATCTGGACTTAGTCCAGAAAGTCCAGTTTTTGTAAATACCACACAAAATATCCAACACGCAATTTCCTGCTCATGCCATATACGAGTCCCAACATTCGGTTACAATCGGTTCCAGCAAAAGTTCTGAAACTAAACGGACCATTCCTCAAGCTATCCGTGACCCGGTAATGTTCATTACCTACATTTGGCTGAGCACTTTATCATATTAAATTCTAGACTCGATGAGCTTTCTGTAGAGTCCAGAGCGTCAATAGTCGAATTCGAGGAAAGAGAAAGTTATAGCGTCCCGAAAGTTGAGCGGCCAGTTCACAAGGGTGTCTGCGGAAATTTGGGCACACCGTTTCCTCATTCTACTTGGGATTTCTTTGTCGACACAATTTTGGTTTGGGACAGTCCCAACCATCGAAACGGTCTTTGACCATCACACAATCACAAACAAACCACACAACATACAAATTTGCCCGGAAAATCGAACGAAACCCGTAGGCCATTACACGGCCCCTAGGCGTAAAATAACTAGAGTAGGAGGAAACCTACCTCTTATAGCGCAGTTCTGGGTTCTTTGTCGTCCGGGTCTTCTCACTGTGCAACACTCCTTCCTTTTCCTCTTTCTTAATTCCTCTCTTCCTCCCCTTTCTTCTTCTCTTTTCTTCTTTCCTTTTCTTTTCTTTTCCTCCCTTTCTCCTTTCCTTTCCTCCCTTTCTCTTTTCCTCTCCTCCCTTTCTCCTTTCCCTTCTCATCCTTCTCCTTGTTCTCCCCCACCCTTTTCAGTTTGAGCTCCCATGAAATTTGGTGGAACCCCCTATGGGATTCCAAGACCATACATGACATGCCATGTGTCACACACATGGCTTGCCATGTTTTACATAACACCATGTGCCACACATCATAAACCCTTGCCATGCAATGTGACACATGGCTTGCCATGCCACTCACATGGTTTTCCATGTGTCACCCACATGGCTCAGCATGTGTCGCTCGACACCCGTTGTCTCGAAATACGTGAAATTCCGACTATCTCGGAATTCAACAAAATTCGACTGGGTAGCTAGATTTCGCGAGACAATTCCAACAGCGCAATCCATTTTGCCATCTGAGATCTAGAAAAATCCCAACTTTTCTCCGGACTATTCCGGTAAATTATAGTTTTGCCCTCTTTTTATCTGAAAAATTTAAATTTAAAATTTTCACGGGTTTTACAAGTTCTTGGCTTATTTTTACCCTCCAAGTAAAACTACTCATATGAGGATAGAAATAAACAAATTTGCTTAGATAGATAGTGAAGCTATGTATGAGCTGCACAGGAAAGGTACAAGGAACTCCTAAGAGAAGATGTCCCATCATGGATTTGACAAGGTGGAGTGCAAATCCATAATTTTCTGATGGTTTAAATGCTCACATAAGAACACTTATAGATGCTTGGCCGGTGGTGCTATAATGAAAAATACTATCAATGAAGCTTATGAACTACTAAAGGACATGGCAACCAACAATTACCAATGGCCAAAAGAGGTGTTAGCTTCTAAGAAAGTAGCAGGAGTTGTTGAAATGGATGTATTTTCTAATCTGGCAACACAAGTGTCTTTACTCAATAGACAATTGCAAGCTCAACAGAAACTAGTCAATGCGATTCAGACCAGTTATGCAATGCGTGGGTTTGTTGATTGTTAAGTCTGATTATCGATCAGACCGCATCACCATGATAAGCTCAGTATGTGACTAGGTACAACTAGCAGCAACTAACCCATATGGAAACAACTATAATCAGGTTTGGAGAAATCATCCCAATTTCTTGTGGAAGAAAAACCAATGTAATATGTAGGCTAGAGAAAACCTCCATAAGAGAAGAAGATAGATTTGGAATAGGCACGAGCTCAGATGGTTACTTCTCATACCTATTTCATGAATGAGACAAGGGCCAAAATCCATAGTTGGACAACTCAGCTTCAAAATCAATAAGCAAAGATTATAAATTTGGAGACACATTTGGGCCAAATGGCCACTTCATTGACAGAAAGGAAGTAAGGCTCATTACCTATCACTTCAGAAGTAAACCTCGGAAGATAAGGTAAGGAACAATGTTAGGCTATAACCTTGAGAAGTGGATAGGAGTTAGCAGCACCAAGGGCACCACCATTTGTAGTGGAAAAGCCCATTTAGAAAGATCGGTCAGAGAAAGAAGAGAAGGAAGAAAATGAGAAAGAGATGTTAACAGTGAAAAAGCCAAAAGATGCACCTATATTACAACCATTTGATCATCCCACATCAGTCATTCCATACCCTCATAGGTTAAGAAAGAATAAGTTTAATAAGTAGTTTGCAAAGTTTCTGGAAGTATTTAAGAAATTGCATATCAACATACCATTTTCATATGCATTGGAGCAAATGCCCAGTTATGTCAAATTCATGAAAGACATTCTAGCTAACAAAAGGAAGCTAGCAGACTATGAAACTGTGGCATTAACAGAAGAATGCAGTTCTATCCTACAAAGAAAGATACCCTAGAAATTGAAAGATCCTAGAAGTTTTACCATCCCTTGTGAGAACTCGGATAAATTTGAAAATTTTCACAAAAACAGTAAATTGCCGCTACATTACAGGTTGCAAACCTAGAACTTCTCTAGATCTCGGTTGACGAAACGGAACTCACCGTTGGATTTGTCTCTCGAAATCTAGTTACCCGGCCCAATTTCGTTGAATTCCAAGAGGGTCGGAATTTCACGTATTTCGAGGTGAACCGGACCAATGACATGGTGACATGTGGCATGATGCCAGTCCATGGCATGAGGGCCATGTGTACAACCACATGGCCTAATGCATGGAACAAAGGATGTGAGGGTGACACATGAAAGCCATGTGTCACCACCACTAGGTTGAACATCAACTTAAGTGGAAAGGAAAAACAATTCGGTGGAAGGAAAAAAAGGAAGAAAAGAAAGAGAAAGAGAGAAAAAGGAAATAAAGGAAAGGAAGGAGAAGGAGAAGGAAAGAACCGATGAGTTTCTCAAGTAAACGAAATTAGTCGGATGAGAATCAAAGTCCGTCTACGAAAGCAGAAAGCTATGTCGATGAGTAGGAGGTTTCGGTAGCTCAAAGTTATTTTCACCTAGGGTTGTGTGGTTGTGTATTTTCCCTAAGGGGCTGTTCGGCCGAATTTCAAAATATGGAAGTGCTACCATATTTTGATCCTACACATTGGTTGGATTTTAGGACTGATTTTCAGGTGGGAACTTGAGGGAATTCGGACTCGGGTCCCCATGTAAATTGTAGCTGCATCAACGAACTTGATATAGGCTTTTGAATCACCCAAATCGGACCTCTACAACCCAAGTTATGGTCCATTTCCCGGGACTGCCATAGTTGGGTTGTTTATTTGTTGTGTCCATTTTTTTTTATTGATTTCGGTATTAATTTTGGGACTGAAATTATGGACTGAGGTTCAAGACTGTCTTGTGGTCTTAAGGGGCCGGATGTGTGGCTTGAGTATGGCATGTTTGTGTGGCCTGTGATGGCTGTATGTATGAATTTGTTTTAATGAAGTCCTCTCATGCCATAATTGGTCTTAGGGAACCAAGTTGTCTTCTTGCTTTTTGATTGACTTACTTGGTGATAGTTATTTATTGAATGTTGATATATGGGTTCTAATATATTGACATTGAGATGAAATGTTGGAAATCATATGCTTTCGATATAATTGTCCATGATATATGATAAATTGTCCATATGGCATGCATTACATATGTGACAGGGAATTGACATGCAATGACATAATGCATTCCATATGCATTGAGGCATCGCATTCATGGGTGTAAGTGCATGGTGCCATCACACACCATCCTTGGTAGTTGATGAGTGGGCTCGATACATTGAGCAAGAAGTTAGGTGGAGTTCCTTTGTTCCTGAACGTAAGCTTTTGAAGGCGGTATTTTTGGTTATACATATGTGTCCAACGGTGAAAGCCCGTGAAATTGAACGAAGGCGTGCGAAGCCTGCGATGAGACCCCAAGGGTGCCACCTACAAAAGACACACATGTTTGATAATAAAATGATCCTTGGGAGGTGAAACATCAGTAAGTTTTGATTTCTAAAACTTGATTTTGTTTCAAAGTGATCATTGGATGAAAGTCATGGAAGATGGATGTTATCACATTGGCTGTTGTGTGATGGGAGTCTGTGATGACTTGAGTTTTTCATGCATTGAGTGAGTTTCATCTCATTTCATGGCATGGCATGTAGTATTCCATTAGGGTTGCATCATTCTATTGGAATGTTGATATATATGTGAATGTGTCCAAGTGAACATTGCATGTGCATTTAGGGGGCGATAGCCTCTGTATGAGTCTCTTTACCAGGCATGGCTCACCCTTTATGGGAAAACATTTCAGGTGCAAGGTATACACCAGTGGACGGCTCTCATTAGGAGTTGCAATTGTGAAGAAAGTCGAATTATGGCTTTGTAACATTTTTGTAAAAGTATTGGACAAATAGTTTTTGTAATATACTTTCGTACGAGGTTGTAACTAAACTCATAGAAATGTGTTTTGAAAATAACATTAAATTTTATTAAATGTGAATAAATGGATCCCGGTAAATGGGATTGGACAGTGTGGTATTGAGACACTATATCCACAGGTAATCTTGACACCCGACTTCACGGCATTATTCAAAGGCATAGGTATCTGTGATTACACAGAACATAGATCCCGATTAATGGGATTAGGCGATTGTGGTGATATATGGATATCCCACAGTATTTCCGCGAGTTGAAGGTTGGTCAACGGACCCCTGGATTTTAGGGCGTCAAAGCTTAGTATCATAGCTTAGGTATACGAACACCTAAGGCGTAGCGGGCATGGGTTTAGATCATGGCATTTATGGCGCATTTCATGTTTTGTGCTTAACATGCTACATGATTGTGTGTTATGTGAATTATATACATGGTAAAATGTATATAGGAAAAAACGAACACTAGGATTAGAGAACATAACCTTAGGGGTTCAGAAAATGAATAAACTGAATAGTTCAGGATGGAATGTCATATGCACTACTAGACTAGAAAAAGGAATCTCAATTTTCTATTTGACACATGTAGATGGCAAGTCGAGGAAGAAGAAGTCGAGGAAAGGGATGTCGAGGTAATGGGAGGAGCAACAACCCACTACCATCGGCCTTTGACCAATAAGCCTTCATGGAGGCTATTGGTCTTTGCGGCTGCTACTAGTATAGGTGAGTCTGTAATTTGCTACCATTGCATAGGTTAGGGGTTTATTAACCTCCAAGGTTGAGCACATCATCTTCCAGCAGCCCGGGGAGGGAGGATGTTAGATGATAGCTGATCATTGGTTTTGGCAAGTGGAAAAGATATTGGAGGCTATGGAGATCATCTCTGATGCCACCAAGATAAAGCTAGCCGCGTTTTAGTTAGAGAGTGAATCCCAAATATGGTGGGATTGGGTCAAAGCCTCGAGCGACTTAGAGGCAATGACATGGGAAGAGTTCCAAGAGCTCTTCGTAGGTAAGTTTTCGACATCTACTCGACATGCAAAAGCTCGGGAGTTCCTAGAATTGAGACAAGGAACTAAGAAAGTGCTTGAATATGTGGCTGAGTTTACTAAACTAGCCCGTTTCGATGATGACTATGTAGCCACGGACATGGCCAAGGTGAGAAAGTTTGAGGATGGACTAAAACTATCCATCTGGGGTAAAATTATGGGACTTCTCTTGCAAGATATGGACTTGATGGTCAGGACAACTATGGCCATTGAGAGGGAAGTGGATGATGCACGAAACATCCGAGATGCGGGTGTTAAGGATAAGAAGAATGAGAGCCAACCTTATTTTTCTAGCTCAGGGAAGAAGTAGAGGACTTTTACTCCACAACGGTTTCAAGGACAAGGCTGCGGCTATCAGGGCCAAGGCCAAGGTCGATCATCCCAGAGTGGGAGACACTTCAGGGCTCCAGGCCGATAAGGCAGGGGACATGTTTCCATTTCCATAAGCCTGGACACCTGAGGGGGGATTGTCCTCAGAGGCAAGAATCCTAGAGTTATGGGACACCTCAGGCCCAGTCATCAATGGACGTACATAGATGCGGTTTGTTCCTCCTTACCCCACCATGGGCCAGGAGAGACAATGTCTCTCAGTCCTAGGGCGTGCACAGGCCCTCGCATGATCAGCAGATGGGCAGGCGGGTCGGAGTCGGTATAGCTCTGGCCCGGGACTTCAAGGACTGAGGCGTGTCTACTTCATTACACCTCGGGTGAGCTAACGGATGTCCGGTTATTCAAGGTATGTTTCTACTCTTTCGCCTATGGGAAATAATGTTATTTGATTTTGGTGCATCTCATTCCTTTGTTGTCGTATCTTGTGTGAAAGATTTGGGCATAGAGGTTGAAACCTTGGAAAAACTATTGTATGTGAATTCTCCCCTAGGAACTAGGGTGAGTGTTGATCTGATATGTCGAGATTGTGAGTTAGAGATCTTAGGGATTCTACTTACTGTAGACCTTCGGGTCATGGACATGTCAGTGTTTGATGTTATCCTTGGGATGGATTGGCTGACGGCACACTGAATCGTCATTGATTGTGATTGTAAGAGGGTTACTACCTACACACCAGATGATGTTTGTGTTATGTTTTAGGGGGATAAGCACGATGTTATGCCCCAAGCCGTGTACGATTCTAGGTGGCATGGACAGTTGCAGGGTTGGCTAGCAAAATTTACCCTGGAGGACGAGGCGAGATAGGAGTTGGGTTTACCTTAGGTAGTTTGCGAGCTTAGGATGTTTTAGAGAGTGCCGGGATTACCTCGCACGAGGATGTAGATACGTATCTAGTTACACCTGATACGCCGCCTATTTCTATGGCCTTATATAGAATAGGCGCCTATTGAAGTTATTAAGGAACTTAAGGGCGATTTCAGAATTGTTGAAAAGGGTTTTATTAGACTCGGCACTTTCGCCAGAGATTGCCCACGGTATTGTTTTCCAGAAGAAGGACCAAGTCCTTCGATTGTGCATTGACTACGAATGGTTGAACGGGGTTATGATCAGGCCGGTATCCTTTATCGGATTGATGATTTGTTTGATCAGCGAGGAAGTGCGGGTCTCAAGATAGATCTCGCCATAGGTTATCATCAGTTGAGGGTTAGGGAGGTAGATATCCTTAAAACAACGTTTAGAACGCGACACAGGCATTTTGAGTTCATAGTAATGCCATTCGGGTTGACGAATGCTCCAGTGGCATTCATGGATCTCATGCATAGGGGCTTTCAGCCCTATCTAGATAAGTTTGTTGTAGTCTTCATGGATGACATTTAGATGTACTCTAAGTCGGAGGAGAAGCATGATGAACATTTGAGGATTGTTCTCCATGCTTTGGCTCATCGGTTGTATGTAGGTCGATAAATGTGAATTTGGCTTATTAAGGTAAGGTTCTTAGGTCATGTGGTATCGACTTTAGGTGTCTTAGTGGACCCGGAGAAGGTTGAGGCAGTTATAAGTTGGGAGAGACCCAAGTCAGTCTTTGAGATACGTAGTTTCTTGGGATTAGCAGAGTATTATAGGAGGTTCATTGAGGACTTCTCCCGATTAGCTGCGGCTATGATGAAATTGACTCAAAAGGAAGTTAAGTTTGAGGGGAATGACTTGTGTGAGAGGGCATTCCAGGAATTGAAAAGGAGGGTTACTTCAAATCCTATTCTGATAGTCCTAAAGAGGGGATAGAGGTACACAGTGTATTGTGATACCTCGAAGGATAGACTGGGATGTGTTTTGATGTAGTCCGATTGTCTTTGCCTTGAAGATTTGGTGACACTACCTGTATGGTGAGCAGTTTAAGGTGTTTTCGGACTACAAAAGTATGAAATACATCTTTACCCAATGGAACCTCTATATGAGGTAACGCAGGTGGATGAAGTATTTGGAGGATTATGAGTTCACTTTGCTCTACGACCCTGGTAAGGCAAATGTGGTGGCTAATGTGCTCAGCTGGAAGTCACAGGGAGTATTGGCTAGTGCAGCTTCTTGGGAGTGGTAGATGATCGAGACTATGGGACAGTTCAGACTGCAGTACAATGATCAGGCTTAGGGTACCTTGGGGAGTTTAGTGGCTACGCCTTGCCCTCTTGAAAGTGATTGAGTCCTAAGGATAGAGACCGCGGAGATAGTGACCGTGAGGATCGGATGCAGTGAGGAGAATTTGGACCATTCACACGGATGGTAGTCGCCGGTATAGAGAGCCCAAGATTAGTAGTTTCCCTGGTTGGTAGATTTGAGAGAGAAGATCCTCAAAGAGTTGTATTGCTCTTGTTTTGTTGTGCATCCAAGTGGCACGAGGATGTATCATGATCTCTGTCGCCAGTATTACTAGAGTAGAATGAAACAACAAGTTGGGGACTTTGTTCATCGATGTCTCACATGTCAGCAAGTAAAAGCTGAACACCAAAGGTCGGCAAGGTTACTCTAGCCGTTGGAGGTAGCGGAGTGGAAGTGGGAGCACATCATGATGGATTTTATGACTCACTTGCCATGGACTTTGCAAGGGTATGATGCTGTGTGGGTGATTGTGGGCTGGCTCACCAAGTCGGCACACTTTTTGGCTGTACAGATGACCTTCACTTTGGAGGCATTTTGTAGGTTATACATATGAGAGATTGTTCGGTTACATGGAGTGCCAGTCTCTATCATATCGGACCGGGATTCGAAGTTCAGCTCGTTTTTAGGAGAGTTTCCAACGAGCCATGGGGACACAGTTGATGATGGGCATCGCTTTTCATCCCCAAACGGATGGTCAGTTGGAGAGGACCACCCAAACATTAGAGGACATGCTACGAGCATGGATCCTGGATCTTAAGGGTAGCTGGGAAGAGCATTTACCCTTAGTGGAATTCGCCTACAACAATAGTTATCAGGCTAGCATGCGGTATGAGGCATCATATGGGAGGCCATGTCGATCTCCGGTTTGTTGGACGGAGGTGGGAGAGAAACTCTCTACGGGTTTGGATTTGGTGAGGGACACTTATGAGAAGGTGGACTTGATATGGAAGCGTCTTCTCATGGCTCATAGTCGGTAGAAAAGCTACGCCGAAAGATGACGACTATCTCTAGAGTTTGAGGCGGGAGATCATGTCTTCTTAAAGGTGATGCCTAAGAGAGGAGTGGTCAGATTCGCCATGCGGAAAAGCTGTCACTGAGGTATATTAGGCCCTTTGAGGTACTCGAGAGGGTGGGCACGTCACAGACGGCTGGCATTACCATGGTTATCATGTTCATGAAGCCTATGTCTCCATGCTCTGTAAGTACACTCCGGGATCCGACCATGTAAATGGATTTGGAGCGAGTCATTGCTGATACTGATGGGACCTTCAAGGAGGGACTAGTGCGTATCATGGATAACCGAGATCAGGTTTTGCGACGCAAGACTGTGAGGCTAGTGAAGGTGGTATGGCAACACCGTGGAATGGAGGAAGCAACATGGGAACGCGAGGATACAATCTGTGCCAATTATCCTTTCCTATTTAGGGATGGAGGTATATTGGTTAGTCATTTGATGATGAAATGATTGTTGTATATGCATAAGAATTGGATGCGTATGTGTGTGTAAATTTCGGGGACAAAATTCTTTTAAGAGGGGAAGAATGTGAGAACCCGGATAAATTTGAAAATTTTCACAAGACGGTAAATTATCTCTACAAGATGTGTTTCAAATGCTAACTTTCTAGATCTTGGATGATGAAAAGCACCTCACCGTTGGATTCGTCTTGTGAAATCTAGTTACCTAACCCAATTTTGTTGGATTCCAAGAGGGTTGGAATTTCACGTATTTCGAGGTGAAGCAGACCAATGGCATGGTGACATGTGGCATGATGCCACATGGCACCATGTCAATGGCATGAGGGCCATGTGTACCACCATTACGGCTCCACGTATGGGACAAGTGATGCCGTGAGGGTGACACATGGAAGCCATGTGTCACCACCACTAGGTTGAACATCAACTTAAGTGGAAGGAAAAAACAATTCGGTGGAAGGAAAAAAAGGAAAGAAAAGAAAGAGAACGAGAGAAAAAGAAATGAAGGAAAAAGGAAAGAAAGGAAAGAAAGGAGAAGGAGAAGAAGGAAAGAACAAGCAGGTTTTCCTCCGACCAACGGTGCTTCAACAAACGGAATTTGTTGGACTGAGAATCAAAGTCCGTCTATGCAACGAAAGCTACGCCTGTGTATCGGAAGCAAGAGGTTTCAACGAAGCTCCAAAGAGGTAGGGATTCTTCTTATTTTGGTTATTTTCCACCCTAAGGGTTGTGTGGTTGTGTCTTTGCCTTAAGGGGTTGTTTGGCCGAATTTCGAAATATGGAAATGTTGCCATATTTTGATCCTACACACTGACCGGATTTTAGGACTGATTTCGGTGGGAACCTCGAGGGAATCGGGATTTCAGTCCTTCATGTAAATTGTAGCTGTATCAAAAAAATTGATGTAGGCTTTTGAATTACTCAAATCAGACCTATACACACCAAGTTATGGTCAATTTCCCAGGACTACCACAGTTGGGTTGTTTATTTGTTGTGCTTGGATTTTTTGACTGATTTTGGGACTGAAATTCCTGACCAGGTTTGGGACTGCTTCTATGGTCAGGTAATGGGCGTGTGGCCTGAGTATGTCATGCTTGTGTGGCCTGTGATGGCTGTATGTGTGGACTGTTTTGTGGGCATCTCTCATGCCACAATTGGTCTTGAGAACCAAGTTGTCTTTGCTTACTTTTGATTGACTTACTTGGTGATAGTTATTTATCGAATGTTGATATATGAGTTCTAATATATTGACATCAAGATGAAATGTTTGAAATCATATGCTTTCGATATAATTGTCCATGATAAATGATAAATTGTCCATTTGGCATGCATTACATATGTGACACGGAATTGACATGCAATGGCATAATGCATTGCATATGCACCGAGGCATCACATTCATAGGTGTAAGTGCATGGTACCATCACACACCATCCTTGGTGGTTGACAAGTGGGCTCGATACGTTGAACGAAGTTCTGAGTCTCACCGCTCAGAGCATGAAAACTTGTGTCGCAGGTGGCGCAGATGACACTCGGTGAAAGACTCAAGATTTTGGTTATACATATGTGTCCAACAATGAAAGCCTGTGAAAGTGTAGGAAGGCGTGTGAAGCCTGCGGTGAGACCCCGAAAATTCGCTTACCCACAAAAGAGACGTGTTTTGTTAATAAAATGATCCTTAGAGGTGAAACATCCAGTAAGTTTTGATTTCTAAAAACTTGATTTTGTTTCAAAGTTATCATTGGATGAAATTCATGGAAGATGGATGTTATCGCACATTGGCTATGCATTGTGTGATGGAAGTATGTGATGACTCTAGTTTTTCATGCATTGAGTGAGTTTCATCTCATTTCATGGCATGGCATGTAGTATTCCATTAGGGTTGCATCATTCTATTAGAATGTTGATATATATGTGAATGTGTCCAAGTGAACATTGCATGTGCATTGAGGGGGTGATAGCCTCTGTATGAGTCTCTTTACTGGGCGTGGCTCACCCTTTATGGGAAAAAACATTTCAAAAAAAGTATTCACCAGTGGATCACTCTCATTAGAGTTTCAATTGTGAAGAATGCTGAATCATGGTTTTGTAACATTTTGTAAAAGTATTGGACAAACAATTTTTTTGTAATATACTTTCAGATGAGGTCAGAATCTAAACTCATAGAAATGTGTTTTGAAAAAAATAACATAAAATTTTTATTGAATGTGAATAAATGAATCCCTAAGAAATGGGATTGACAAAGGTCGACGAGACACACCACATCCACAGCTTAATCCTCGACACCAAATTTCACAACTGGTGCTCGGGCATAGGTATGTGATTACCTTAGACATAGATCCCAATTAATGGGATTAGACAGTGTGGGTATTGATATATATATGATATCCATGGGTATTTCTATGAGTTGACGGTTGGTCAACTGATCGACGCTCGAATTTTGAGGCTTCATAGCTCCCTTGTTCCATAGGGAATGCGTTTTTTGAAAAATTGTTATGTGATCTAAGGGAAAGTATCAATCTAATGTCTATTTCAATCTTCAGAAAGTTGGGACTAGGAGAAGCAAGACCTACCGCAGTCACTCTCTTACTAGTAGATTGATCTTTGAAGCATCTGAGAGGAGTTATTGAGGATGTGTTGGTCACGACAAATTCATATTTTCAATAGATTTTATAGTGCTAGACATGGAGGAGGACAAGGATGTTCCTATCTTATTGGGTAGACCATTTCTAGCTACTAGACGTGCTCTCATAAACGTGCAAAAAGGGAAGTTGAGACTTAGAGTGCAAGAAGAAGAGGTGACTTTCAATGTATTTAGTGCACTAAATTACCCAATTGAGAGTGATTGTTGTTTCCGTGTTGACACCATATAGAAGCTATGTTGTTCACTACGGATTCATTCGATCCTCGAGGCTACCACGTGATGAGGATGTGAGTGACATGGAAGAAGAAGTATAGAACTATGTACAATGGATGGATGCGTTTAAGCCGAATAGAAGAAAGTATTGTGAGCCATTGGGAGAAAGTTTAAGCAGAGTAGTACCATCAGTAGAGAAGCCACCCCAATTAGAATGGTATCAAATAATTTAAGGTATGCTTATTTTGGCCAGTCATCTACATTACTAGTTATTATTTTAGCTTATCTGTTAGAAGTTGAAGCACAGGTTACTCGAGAGTGCTTCTCGGAACACGAAGTCGCTAATAGTTGGTCTTTAGATGATCAAGTGGATTCATCTCCTACATGTGTCAGCACTGGGATACTTCTGAAAGATAACCATAAGCCATCAGTAGAAGCACAAAGAAGACTGAACCCGACTATGAAAGAAGTGGTCAGAAAATGGGTATTAAAATGGTTAGATGCAGGAGTCATTTTTCCCATAACAACTCATGGGTGAGCCTAGTTTAGGTGGTACCTAAGAAGGGAGGAACAATAGTGATAAAGAATGAAAAGGATGTGCTAATCCCTTTAAGAACAGTAACAGGATCGAGAATCTATGTAGACTATATCAATTTGAACAAGGCCACTCGTAAAGATCATTTCCTATTGTAATTTTTGGACCAGATGTTAGATAGGTTGGCCAGACATGACTATTACTGTTTCTTAGATGGATACTCTGAGTACAACCAGATAGACATTGCATTAGAGAATCAGAAGAAGACCACCTTCACCTGTCCTTATGGCATATATGCTTTCAAGTGGATGCCCTTCAGTCTATGCAATGCACTAGGAGCTTTTCAGAGGTATATGATGGCAATATTTTCTAATATGGTAGAGAGGACGATTGAGGTATTCATGAACGGGTTTTCTATAGTGTGAGAGTCATCGACAATCATTGAGAATTAAGAGTTTGTCAAGTAGATGTGAAGAAACCAACCTAGTTTTGAATTAGGAGAAGTGTCATTTCATGGTAAGAGAAGGGATTGTTCTAGGGCACAGAATCTTAGCAAAGGGAATTGAGGTAGATCGAGCCAAGATAGAAGCGATTGAAAAGCTACCACCACCCACATCAGTGAAGGGCATTCGAAGTTTCTTAGGCCATGCTGATTTCTATAGGAGATTTATCAAAGATTTCTCCAAGATTGAAAAACCATTATCCAACCTCCTCATGTTAGGGGTACCTTTTATCTTTGATGAGGATTGTAATTAGTCATTCCTAACTTTGAAAGAAAAGTTTATATCGACACCAATAGTGGTCACATTCGGGATTGGAGCCCTTTGAGCTCTCATGTGTGAGGCCGTAGTTTCATGCATAGGAGCAAAGGTCGAATAGAAGAGAGTCAAAGTATTTCATGCCATCTACTATGGTAGTCAAACATTGAATGAGGCCTAATTAAACTATGCCATAATTGAGAAACAATTGTTGGCAATTCTCTTTGAATTTGACATGTTCAGGTTGTATCTGATCGACAACAAAGTAATAGTACACACAGATCAGTTCACCATCAAATACTTCATGGCGAAGAAGGATGCAAAACCAAGGCTCATCAGATGTGTATTGTTACTTCAAGAGTACGATGTTGAAATCAAAGACAAAAAAGGGACAAAAATTTTGGTGGCAGATAATCTCTTCAGAATCAAGAGATCGAGAAATGAGGTACAAATCAATGATTGTTTTCCAAATGAACAACTACTAGCTATCTCAGAATCGAGCCCGACTCCATGGTTTGTAGACTATGGGAACTACTTGGTAGCTAAAGTGTTACCCCCAGACTTCTCATATCATTAGAAAAAGGAAGTCTTGTGATCTTAAAATATTACTTATTGGGAGGAGCCAACTCTCTCCGGTAGTTACTTGTAACACTATATCATAAGGAGATGTGTACCAGAGAAAGAAATGGAGAACATTATGAGACACTATCACTCCTTAGAGCGTGGAGGACATTTTAAGGGGAATAAAATAGTGGAAAAGGTATTGCACTCGGGATTCTTCTGACTAAATTTATACAAAGATGCATATGCTTTTGTATTAACCTGTGATAGATGTCAAAGAATGGGGAATATGTCAAGAAGAGACGAGCTACCATTGAAAGGAATACTGGAAGTGGATTTGTTTGATGAATGAGAGATCGACTTCATGGGACCTTTCCCATGTTCGTGTAATTTCAAGTATATATTATTTGTAGTAGACTATGTATCCAAATGGGTGGAAGCAATTCTAACCCAGACAAATGATGCTAAGGTGGTACTGAATTTCCTTAAAAGGAACATATTCACCAGGTTTGGGAGTCCTCAAGCAGTAATAGGTGATGAAGGTAGCCATTTCCTCAGAACAAGATGACGGAAAGCTTCACAAAGGTATGGAGTTCGGACACCGCAGGCAATTAGCGCTTACCATCCACGCATTCAACGGGCGGTGCAGAAGTTTCCAATCGGGAGATCAAAGCAATACTAAAAAGACAATGAACAGTTCCCGAAAAGATTTGGCAAGAAAAATCGATGATGCACTATGGGCATATTGCACGATCTTCAAGATGCCCATAGGGATGTCTCCCTACTAGCTTGTCTTGGAAAAGGTTTTGTCACACTTCTCTGTGGAGCTAGAAAGACAAGGTATATCAAGTAATTCAATGATGAACATGGTGCTGCGGTTGGAGAGAAAAGATTGCTCTAATTGACAAAATTTGAAGAATTCCAGAGATAAGCATATGAAAATGCCATAATCTACAAGGAGAAGACAACGACATGGCATGATCAACATATCTGTAGAAAAGAGTTTATATTAAGACAACAAGTGTGACTATTCAATTCAAGACTCCAATTGTTCCCCAAGAAACTCAAGTCCAGATGGTTTAGACCATTCATGGTGAACAAAGTATTATTGTACGGAGCAATAGAGCTGGCTCACCCCGAGAATGGGATATTCAAAGTGAATGGACAGAGGCTAAAGCCTATTTCAGAAGAGAGTTCAAAAGAAACAAAGTAGCAATCATTCTTGAAAGCCCATAGAAAGCCATGGCAGTCCCAGAGACATTGAGATGCAGGGAAGTCGAGCTAGAGATGTTAAACTTAGCACTACTTGGGAGGCAACCTAAGCCCCATGAGATTTCTTTACTTTGATTTAATTTTTTTTAGCATTAAGATCTTAATTTTTGAAGTTGCTTGTTCATGTGATTTTCTTTTGTTTACAGGTGAGTGCAAGTCGACCTAAGGCGGTAAAGATAAGTGACGAGAAGAATTAGGAAAGAGGTGAAAGACGAAGTGTATATGTGTGTATGAGGTAGGCAACAATAAAATTTAGCCTTCTCTGTAATGCCTTAGCGTGAGAAATCACGCCTAGGCGTCCAAGAGAAGGAAATTGTAAGCCCTCTATAATGCCTTGGCGTGAAAAATCATGCCTCGACCCTCCAAGAAAGTAATTTTAAAGGCTCTCTATAATGCCTTGGTGTGAGAAATCATGCCTCAATGTGAAGCCATGCAAAATAGAGGCGTAAAAGAGACACCACATAGAAAATTTAGGGTGCCTTGGCGTGACTTTCCCACGCCTTAGCACCACAAAAAGCCAAGAATTGGTGCCTTGGCGTGAGATTCTCACGCATTGGTGCCAAAAACATCAAGCATTGGCACTTTGGCATGAGAATCTCACGCCTTGGCACCAACTTTGCTAGCATTGGCGCTTTGGCGTGAGAATCTCATGCCTTGGCACGAACTTTACTAAAATTGGTGCCTTGGCATGAGAATCTCATGCCTTGGCTCTAACCTTGTTAAATTTGGCGCCTTGGTGTGAAATTTTCACGCCTTACTGCCATAACCTAGGGTAACGTGAAAAAAGGGTAAAAAAATTGATCATCTTCTCCACCGCCTTTGCTATTTTTATCCCAAAGTCAATCAAATCACCACTCACTGCCTTATTGCCTCAATCCCACTCTTTGGCACCTAACTAAGGAGATATGAATATTCATATCCATGGTATAACCAAGAAAATCTCACGAATGTGAAGTTAAGGAACACTCCGGTAACTAAGAAGAGAATGCCATAGGTGAGTGATATCACTCTAAGAGAAAATCTCAAATAAGGTAATCTTTCATGTTACTTAACTTAGTGATTTCGTATCTTTACATACATGCTTATAAGAGAAAAGGTCTACATTTTCGACCTAACGACTACTTGTAAGGCTTTTGTTGTGCACCCCATATGTTTACTGAAATGCGTAGGTGAAAAGAGAGGATCGTATGCTCAACAACAACTTGCAACATGTATGAACAAAATATGGGGCCTATGGAAAACTCAGTTCAATGAACCTTTGAGATCAATTGGAGAGAAAAGCCAAGAGACTAAGGCCTATGAAAGTGAAAGAAAATTAGTAGGAGAAAAATTGTCACCACTACCATAGTGACATGGTTCGAGGATAAAGCGATCGAGGCCTCCCCCACCAATATACGACAGGTTCAAATTTGTGAATGTAGAGTGTGGCACGAGGTATGACCGGTTCCTAAAAATCATGATTACAACAAGGATTACCAACCAAATTTCGAATTCTTCAATACTGAGATACAAAGAAAAGGTTGGCATAATTTAAGTAAGCATCACAAGAGGGGTTGTGCAATAATTGTTAGAGAGTTCTATGGCAACCTGACCGAGCAAGAAGGGTATAGAGTTTTGTCAAAGGAAAGAAAGTGCTTTTTGATCGACATAGGATTAATGGGTTCTTCTAGCTACTGATAGTTGATGACATCGCTTACCAACAATTGGTGGGAGAACCAGACTATGACGCTATAATTAACTGCCTAGACAAGGAACAAAGGAGCATGGAAGAGATACAACAAGAACAAGTTGGTCAATTTTAAGGCAAAACACCTAACCAAAATCTGCAAAATATGGCACCATTTTGTGACATCCAAAATAGCTTAAAGCAGTAACGTCTCAAAGGTCACAAAAGTGAGTGCCATATTGCAAGACATCTAGTTCGTTGTAGGAAAAATCATTGAAGAAGAAATTTAGGAAAACAGAGGAGGAAATTAAAATATGGGGTATCCATTCTTGATCTTTCAGCTTTGCGAAAGGGCGAGGTGGAGTTCACATGGCATTAGAAACAACTACAACCGATAAAACCCATTCATGTCAAAATAAAATAAGGAGGTCCAGAGATAAATCCACCAAGAATATACGACTCAGGGAATGAATCAGATGTGGATCCAAACCAGTCGGAAGGTCAAAGACAAGAGGGCGAACCCTCTAACAGGGAAGAATTTATGCCTGGCCTATTCATGGAGACTTCATTTCAAGAGCCGTATATACTAGAATAATCCAAGTGAATCGACAAATGCAACTATCAGGAGAGAATGAATAAAATTATCGATGTATCAACAAGGCATGGCAAGATAGGGCCAAACAAGAGTTTGCTGAGCTCCAAGCACAAAATACGACTATGATGGGTCAATTGTCCTAGATCACAGATTGGTAATCAGCTCAATTAGGTCAAATGCCACCTCCCGAGAGCAGCATCCCACCACATGATAGAGTAGGCAATTCCAAATTCCCAAACTTCTTCAACCAATCGCCCAAGCACCCTTAAGCACCATGATTAAGCTCCAAGTTTCTAACACTGCAACCAGAGACTTGTTAAGTCCCCAACAACTGCACCAAAAACTTTTTGTGATCCAAGTTGTTACTCTTCTTATTTTAAACTATTTAACTACAACTTGGTCTGCTTACTGCAAGTGCACAGGTCAACAAGTAGTAAAGTGGATTTTTAAGTCCAGATATCATTCCCACAGAGATCAATAAGAAATTTCAAAGATTAAGTACTCAAACTACTCGAGGATATCACTATTTGAACTCAGATTTATATATTGTAAACTAACTATTTAACAGAGTTAAGTTATTTAAATGCTAGAATAAGATTGTCAAGATTTTAAAAACTGGAAGTTTTTCAGCTCGAGCAAACACTCTGAGCGAATTAATAATGTGACTACTAGCTGCACTTTATTCATAAACAAATTTGTTATGGGTTGAATCCTAAACTTGTCCAAGGGTATGTTAGTACAGATTTTAAAAACCTTCAACCAATTATACATTTCTACAATTTAGACTACTATGTTCCAAAACCAGACAAACATGTGTCTAAAAAGCTACTTTAGGATTTGATTATAATGCCCTAAAAATACCTTAGAATTTTGTAATACCTTATTATATATTCCTGTATGAATTGAGCTAAACTTGGTTTTTCGAAAACCGATAAATTGTGAATGTGAAATGAATATGTGAGCATATGATTAAATGTTATAAGCTAAAATGAGAAACCTGATTAACCCGAAAATAAACTATGTAAAAAGGGCAAATTTTGGAATTGGTAAAATATGACCTAAGGGTCAAGAATAGAATAAGCTTAAATACTAAAGTGAATTAAGTGATAAATGAAAGTGAAATGAAGACCAAAAAGGAGAAAAATGAGAAATGGAATTTGTGTGTTAGCCAAACATGGCCTTACACTTAAAATGAGAAATAAGACCAAATGTGGTCTTAGAAGAGCACATTTGTGCATTTTGAGCAAAAACGTTTTTGAGAGAGAGAGAGAGGAGAAAAGCTAGGGTTTTGGAGGAGAAGAGATTATTTAAATTTTTTTTTTTTTTTTTTTAAATCCTTCCATTTGTTCAAGATCTTGCAAGCATGAAGTAGTTTAAAAAAATGGCTAGTATTTTCAAGTCAAGAAAGGATTTAAGGTAAGAACCAAACCCTAGAAAGTTGTATTTGATATTTGTTAGAGAAACCTCTAATCCATCCATGGTTTTGCTCATGGTTGGTTTAGGGATGATATTAGGATGTTATTGGGAGGACTTTGTTTTGTTTTGGGATTTTGAGGAAATCGAAAAACAGGAAAACTGGAAAATTGGCGTAACGCACACGCCAGATCATGTGGAACCATGTCAAGGACAGAGACCTGCTATGCCAAGGCGTGGGATACCTCGCTGCGGCGAGGCCGAGGTGCCAAAATGGCACTCCTCGGGTACGCTCGACGTAGCAAAGCTACGCCGCGTCAAAGGCCTACGCCGCAACGTAGCAGTACTACTACGCTACGGCGTAGCTACTGTTCACAACGAGCATTTTTGGAATTTTGTTCCCGAGCACCTCGTATTCATACACCAATAGTTTAAGGACCCTAATAAATGATTAATGGGGGTTCAAATAAGGATAAAGCCAAATGAAAAACGTGACCGCACTTCGCTGTCGCTTCACTCCGGCTGAAGTTCGGGTTTCGCGCACTTGTCTTAACCCAAACCGTTAATAAAGATTAATTGTCATTTCTAAAATGTATAATTCATTGCTTATCCACTAAGAGTGGCGTAGAATCATATTGACTAGGGACGAGGAGATCACTCAACCTAGACCAAGATCAAGGGAAGGAAACGAGTCACAAGACGGCTAGTTCTTCAGACCTCTATTCCGATTCAAGTATTGTTAGTACTTTATTCACCAGAATCATATTCGGATTTCTAAGTGTTTGTGAAGAATAAATAAACCTAAAATGAGAAAGTATATGGAATGAGTACATATTTGAAATGATATTACGAAAGTGCATATGGATTTGAAAATGTGATATTTGAAATGTTGACAATTAATTGCATGTGAGTGATTAATTGATTTATAAACAAATTGGTCAATTCTTGAATTGAATCGATATGCCAAACGACCAACATGGCGGGATGCACCAATCGACATCCATCATGAAGGCAAACCGAAATTTTGCAATGTCCCACAAGGCGGGATGCACCACCTAAGATCCGGCCATGATGATATCGTATTTTTAAATGACCATACGCGGGGTGCATGATTCGTGGAAAATGCAGTAGAGGTTAGAGATTTGGTGCTCGGAATAAAAAATATTTATAAACCTAAACCTCCTACTACCCTAGCATAGCTACCAAAGATAGTGGCTCTGTGGTCAAACAAGGGATGGCCTTTCAGACAAATGATTAATGCTGGATCAAAAATGGTGAACTCACTTGACTGGGGTTTTGATAAACAATGAGGGCACACCTGAAACCGAAAACAAGTGTGAAGAAAAACATAAAGAACTCCTGAAGATCGCCACTGGTTTGAAACTTGCAATCGAGGTCCTCGGGTCCCTTCTCATTGGGAGGACGACCTATAGTCATTTCCCGAATCGATTTTCATTCAGTATAAACCGAACCCCATTAATTTTTCCTTTTTGAAATATAGAATTTATTGAACATAAATGTTCCTCGTCAAGTGAAAATTTATCTCCTCGACGGCAATTCTACAAAGGACAAATAAATGGCAACTAACCAAGTCTTAGTGGATATAGCAATAAGCATCCATTGAACCCTAAAAGATTGCCAAGTACTGGTCAATCAAAGTGAATCAAAGGGATTTAAACCTAGAGTGAGAGATAGAAACATAAATGACAATAAATGCTTGCGTTAAAAACATGAAAACCAAAAGTTACCCCATATTCAAAGCCTAAGAAATTTCCTCTTTAAGGATGAAGGTTTAGCGAACCATCCTCCTAGCCGTCATCCTCGTGGGTGTTCGCAACCAAGAAAAATGAGAGAAAAAGAGGGAAATGAGAGAAAAGAAAGAGGGAAAACTCCCGCCGCCTCTCAGATTAATGAAGCTCTCCCGTACACAACTTATCTCGAGCTTATAGTGCTCGCAAGCAAAATTACAAAATATCTCAAATACTCACTTATACATGAAGGGTATTTAGGAAAAATCACAAAATAGGGCCAAACGGGGTCAAAGATTTACAAAGTTAGAATTTCGCAATCTCGTGTACCCTGCAAGGTCCCTCTTCTTTTGCCGTCTCCACTTTTCCTTCCGGCTTCCGACCGCAGCTCCGGAAGTTCAACTCGCATTTGCTCGATTTGTTGTGATCGAGCTAACTCAAAAACCTTGGCATGATTAGCTTGCATAAACTATAAAAATTGCCACAAAGTGATCAAGAGTGAAAAGGACCTTAATGTACTAACGGTTAATTAAAGTTGAATAGTACACAAAAAAGTGCCTTAAACCCGTAATAAAATTGTGGCTCAAAATAGCACTATTTGGGCACTAATCACTCCCCCAACCAAGACATTGCTAGTCCCCTTAGCAATGAAAGAAAGAAAGAACAACAAAGCAATAACAAAATTATGTTCTTAAAAATGGTATTTCAAAAAGTATGTGGATGAGTAATGCCTAACCCTCAATGAGAATTATCGAAACCCTACCTAATAACCATCTCGAGAAAGTGAGTGCCATACAGAATCTAGAATCAAAAGAGTTTCCTTCTCTAGAAAATCAACCTACAACTTCCACCAAAACCTAAGTGTTTATGTGATTAGTTTTCAATAAACCGCCAAACCTAACTCCCTCCCTAACTGCCATCGGCCACAACCTAGAACACTAACCGACCTAAATAGATCAGGACCCACTCTTTTTCCACAATTCATTTTATGTTGTATGGGTGCAATGCTGAGGAATTGACTTCACCAAAGTCCATGTAATGGGGATCCACCGATGACTCCCAACCAATGAAGGTTTAGGGCATCAAGTCATAAGGATTTTTCAACCACAAACTCTTCAGGTTTCACCCTAGACTTCGAATGACTTCAAGACTCCAGCACCTACAACTTGCTGAGCTTCACCCATCCACCCATATAACGAGCGACAAGATCTGTGACTCCCAACCAGTTGGCTTTGGGCACCGGGTTTTAAAGACTTTCGCCATATACCCCTTAGACCGTCCTCGGGTTTCAAGGCAAAGCGTTGCAATTTTTCTTTTCTTTTTCTTTTTGTTTTCCTTTTTCACTTCTTTATTTTGAAGACCTTATCGCCTTCTTTTCACGGGGTCCATAACCTATTGAAGGTGGTCAACGCAAACTAGGCTGTTTTTGCAAGGTTTAAGAGGTTAGAAGTTTTTCACTATTGTTGAAAACCTAATGTGCTTAGTGTGGTTAGCTAGAGGTGGAAGAAAAAGGTCGAAATCAACAAGAATTCAACTATTATCCACTCAATTAGGCATGGAACTAATCTAACATCAACAGAGTTGGACAATATTTCAATTTTTCAAACTGCAAGCTAGACAAAACACAAAAAAAATGTGAGTTGTATGGTATGTATTATATAAAAAAAAAATGACTATATTTTCAACTTTTCAAAAACAAACTAGCAGCTTCACAAACAAAAAAAACAACTACACAAAGGGAAACTAAAAAGCAAGTCATTAATCTTCATAAAAATAGACTTGCTCAAAATAGTTAACAAACACAAGGTCATCTCTCTCGCTAGGGCAAAATGAGGCTAATGGAGGAGACCGCGTCATGGTCGCTTGTCGCAAGGTGCCCAGAGAAGCCATGGGGCTCGGGCCGGTAATGTGCCGCTAGAGTATGAACCAAGAGGCTCAAGTGTGCACCGATGGAGAGATAAGAGGTAGGCCCAAGTGATCTCCACCTTGCACGCAGGATGGTTCTCGCGCGAGCAAGGCGGTGGTCCGTGCACACGGCCTCGCGGCGACATCCTCTCAATCCATAATATATGGTACCGCAAAAGACGCTGGACGTGGGCCGTGGTAGCGCGGATTGCATCCATAATGGTGAGAAAATCCCGAGTGGATATGGATACATGATGTAGTGGCGGCTCTGATGTACTGGGTCCAGCTGAGTTTGTAGGAGCTGGAGGCATTGGAGGTGCAGAGGATGCAGGCGTTATAAGTAATGGAGCAAAGATCGCTGGAGCTGTTGACGGTGCACATGGTGTTCCTTCATGCACCGCAGAGGCGGCCGATCCTTCAGAGAATGGGCACCACTGGTCAATCCCTGGGCTAGGTCCCGAAGTGGGAGGTGCTGGAACACGGAAGAAGCCGCTACTTGTCAATCAAGAAGAATGACCTCGTGACCTCGACTGGCTAAGCCCAATCTGGGCTAAAGAGAAACCCTATTAGCTCTAACACTCGCATGGTGCAAATTTCTGGGAATGGGGGAGGGGTATGGACTTAGCTCGGGTCAGGTTCCTACGGTGGACCTTGTCCTCAAAGTGAAACAAGGAGGTCATGATAAGCTCAGCAGGGCTGAACCAAAAACCCTTGGATATGCAATATAGAGCCTCCAGAATAGCTCATCTCCGCTGTACGATATGTTAGAGTGGGAAAAGGTCGATCATAAAGATGTGGCCGATAAGGAGCATACTTGGGAGCCGCTCATAAAAGGATAGATCCTGCTGTTATGTCTCTGGATAACAGCTAACCATCTCCTTGAGGCGATGGGAGGTCTTTAGTCTATAGTTAGCCTAGTCAAGCAGACAATCGGGAAATTGAATGTAAATTGTAAGGTCGGCAAAATTGAGTGTCTCACCCGCCATCAATGGAGAAGTGGATGGAAAAAGGATGAGGGACTCGCCTAGATGTCATAGTATGGTAGAACTCAATGTCCACCCGATGGTAGAAATAAACTTGACTGGGGTCATAAAATGCCCAGGAGTGGCCCACTAGCATTAAGCCTCTAATCCATGAGTTTGATCTCACAAAGCAAAGTCGAAAATCATAACATGTTTCATAAGGTCCTAGTACCCCCAAACTTAAGCTCAACTCACCTATTCAGAAGTTAAATCGTTGAAAGGATAAGTGAACTGATCCTTGTCTGGTACCAAAATACCTAAAATGACTCAAATACCTAAAACAAATAAAACCAAAGGCCAAGAAGTTTTTAGGGATGAGTGTTCCTCGACGGGCCCGGTATAGTGTGCAAACACATATAAAACTAGCTCGTATGCGCAAGTATACACGCCGAGGTTATGTATGTAGCGGCTTTTCAAGTGTCGCTCCCATGGTGGTGTCAGAAAACGGAATTGTTCTCAGAATATTATCCCACCAAACTTATGAATTATGACTAATGTAAAGAAAATCTAACCCTAAAATATTTGCTAACTCAATTAATGGAGACTAGGGTTTTGCTACCCCCTACCACAATCATTGGATTATAATCTAGATAAAATTGTTCATTAAGTACATTACAGGATTCACACAAGCAGGTTGATCGTGCCTACAAGATATCATAGAAAGGTTCGTAGTCAAACCTCGACTCTTCCGGGTCAATCAAATGCGATGTGTCATGATACCACTTGACTCTGCTTGGAATCAAAGTGTTGATTCAAAGTGGCCTACATAACTGGAAACCTACTGGGTCACACACTTAGAAGGTTTGAAGAAGGAACAAAATGAAGTCTTTGACAGATCCAAGTCAGAGAGAAAGTAATTGATAAGATATGAATTGAATGGGAATGTTTGGATGAAATAGGGATTAGACAGAATCCCTGGTCATTCGGATAATCATACGTGGGCTCGCTGGGCTCACCCAGCCTAATGCTCATGATGATGCACACTACATGCATAAGGATGCATGTATGCAAACCCCCCTCTTTAATGAGGGGCACTATGGTCCTTTCCTCCTTGTGTTTGGCTCATATATAAACCAAACATTTGGACCCTATAGCATGAGCCTTCATTCATACTCTAAGTTATGAAACGCTTTCTCTCATCTCCTCTTGCCTTCTCTCAAAAGGCTTGATGTTGGCTAGCAACATAGATCAAGCCTTAGCCATCTCTTTTAAGGTTTTCTTCTCCAACCTTCGTGTGGATCACCATTAGAGGTGCTGCACTTGGAGCACTCATGGTTTGCTGCACATCTTCTCCAAAGGAAGAATCATCTACTTCAAAGGAGGTCGGAAACTACAAAGGTAACAGTTTCTAAACACCCTATGGCTTGGTTATTCGGATTTGAATGATTCAAGAAGATCCATGGATGAGATTTTTCTGTATTTTTTTTTTTTGTATTCCACTGTGCTTTGCATGTGCAGCCCCGAAAAAATCCTTATAGTGGTATTAGAGTGTGGTTAGCATGGTGATGCAACATGATTAGGGGTTCTCACGACAGGATTCAGGACGGCTACGACTCTTACCTCGCATGTCCTTTCGAGAGGTCAGTCGAGATGTTCATGTGAAACATGTTCGTGCTGACTCGTTAATCGATTTTTAACATAGACAAAACGACTAATTTCTTGACATTGCATTCGTGCTGCAAGAAGGTTCCTGATCAACAAATTTATAACCTAAATTACTCTACTACCGAGCGTAACTACCGTAGCATACGCTTTAGGATCTAAACACAGTGATGGGTTTTCTTCGCATTCAAATGATTTATAGTAGGCTCAAAATGATGAATTTGTTTTGATTTTAGGATTTGTAAAAAGTGTGTGAGTTGATGTTGTGGAAATTGAAAATAAAACGAAATAAACTAAAATAAAGTGTAAAAAGAAATCTCAAGGTTGGGCTGCTAGGTCGGGTTGGATAGGTTACAAAGAGGTCCTCGAAGGCTCATTTCTCACGCTGGGGAGAGGATGACCTATAGTCACCTCCCGAACTCATTCATTTAACTTTAAAAACTAAAACCCTCATTAATTTTCTTTTGATAGAAAAAAAGCATTTATTTAGCATTTATGGTCTCTACAAGAAAAATCTATCACCTCGACTCCATCCCCTACAATGATTCGTAGGCTGGCAATCACTTCAATCTCTAGCGGATCGACACGCATCCACTAAACTCAAAGATTACTCAAGCATTGATCAATGAGGATGCATCGATAGTGAAAATATAACCTCTAACCTACCTCCGGCTCGCAAATAGTTAACTACTGATATCGCGTATCTAAAGCTAAGAATACACTCGAACCCTAAAAGCTTGCCAAGTATCAAGCAAAGAAAGTACATCAAAGAGCTTTAAACCTAGAGTTGCAAATTTGGGAACTAAAACACAAACCTCAAGCCCGTGAAAACAGTGGAACAAATAACCCTTACTTCCTGTCTAGCAACCTCTTTCTGGTTTAGAGGCGACAAAACATCCTTTTGAGTTGTCATCCTCAAAGGGTGTGTTCGTCGTCTAGAAAGGAGAGAAAGAGGAGAAGAGAGAACGTGAAGGCCAAAAACAGGCCTGATTTCAGAGAATGATTCGAATTAAAGTTAGGGTTAAGCAAATTGCTTTAAATGACTTATATAGCCTTTACAAACAAAGCGGAAAATACCAAAACTAACTTAAATAAGATAATTCATAGTGAGGGTAGAAATGAAATTAACCAAAAATGGGGTCGTTTGTACACAAAAACAGGGAGCATAGAATTCACACAAAGTGAAATTTCGCTACATAAATGGCCTCTTCACATAATCACAGTGAAATTTTCTACATACCGAATTCTCACTTATTGTAGCGAAACTCATGTAGCGAATTTCTTCAACTTGTAGCGAAATTTTGCTATTCAAAGACTATTCATCCTCATGTTCATCACTATTCACGGCCATCGCTCATCATGCACTATTCATATCCGATTCATGCTATTTTTCTTTCTTTCCTTTTTCTCGATATTCTTTATTCTCTGCTTTTTGATCTCAATGCTGAGTTTGGATCTGTAATTTCATGCTTGGAATGACTCGACAAACTGCATTAAAAGCTTGCAAAACTACAAAATTAGCCACAAAATATGATCGTAGTACAATAGGACCCGAACATATCAATTGGTTAATTATAACACTAGTACACAAAAGCGCCTAAAACCTATTAACAATAGGTTCAAAATAGCACTTTCGGGCACCAATCACACCCCTGAACCGACACATTGCTAGTCCTCAGCAATGCAAGAAGAAAATAATAAAAAACATATATAACAAAATTATGTTACAAGGTTGCGCTCAAAAGGTTTTCAAGAAGCAATGCCTAACCTCAACAGTACCACCGAAACTTAGCCTAATAACTACCAGAGAATGAATGCCATACAAAATGGAGTATCAAAAGAGCTTCCTTCTTGATGACTCAACTAGGAACTTCCACCAAATCTAAGTGTTTGTTTGATTAGCTCTCAACAATAAACTCACAAATTGCACTCTCCCAAATCAAGCTACCGCACAACCTAGTATGCTAACTAACCTGGGGCCAGATCAGACCACCTCTTATTACATACCTCTTTGTGTTTTGTATAATGTTGAGGAATCGACTTCACCAAAGTCCAAGTAACGAGGATTCGCCGATGTCTCCCAACCAGTTAAGGTTTAGGGCACCAAGCCATAAGGATTTTTCAACCACAAACTCTTCAGGTTTCACCCCGGACTCCGAATGATTTCAAGACTCCAGCACCTACAACTTGTTAAACTTCACCCATCCACCCGTGTTGCGAACACTAAGTCGGTGGTTCCCAAATCCGCTTGGCTTAGGCACAGTTTTAAAGGATTTCACATAAACCCTCCAACCGTATGTCTGTTTCGCAAAGCGATGCAATTTTCTTTTCTTTTTTTTTCTTTTTCTTTTTCTTTTTTTTTTGGAAGACTCGTTGGCCTTCTTTCCATAGGGGTCCTTAACCTATTAAAGGTAGTCAACGACACTAGGATAGGTTGTGCAAACTAAAGGAGGTTGCGCAGTTTTTCAGTCTATCATTTAAACCTAATGTGCTCAATGTGTGGTTAGCTAAAGGTGGAAGAAAAAGGTTAAATACAACAAGAATCCAACTAATCATTCACTCAACTAGGCATGAGACCAATCTAACAAAGACATAATTAGACAAAGTTCCAACTTTTCAAACTTTAGGCTAGGCAAAACACACAATAAAAAAAAACAAAAGAATAAAACTAACAAAGTGGTGCGAAACAAACTAACAGCTTCGCAAACCAACAAACAACTATACAAATACAAACTAACTAGCATGACATTGACTAAACAAAAAGACTTGCTCAAAATATAAACAACACTTCCTTCCTTAACTCTGCCCCCCCCAACCAAATTCGACATTGTCCTCAATGTGGCCATGGAGTTGAAGCAAGGAGGAAGTGATACCCCTCCTTAATGATGTTCTCGTTGTTGGATAGGAGACTTTGTAAGCTCTCTCCATCGATTATACTCTTATTAACTCCGTTTGGGCTTCAAATGAACAAGCTAGAAGAAGAAAAGAGAGGAAAAATTACAGTTAGATCATTTTGAAAATTTCACCTAATAAAAATTCAAAAGTGTTCTTCGGTTAGATTTTAGATTCTACACTTAATCTTTCCAACGGTACCAAGAACGCCTAAACGGAGTTCGGATGAAAAGTTATGCTCAAAAAAAAATCAGAGGTCAGGGAGATTTTCATGTAGCGAAGCGAAAATTCGCCTCAGAAGGAAATTTTCTCTCGCTTTTTCTCGTTTCGATCTTCATTTCTGCTTCAAAATTTTCACTCAAACTGCAAAAATTAATACAAGAAAAATTAAGAAAAAATGTAGGAAAGTGAAAAACAAGCTAGAACAAAGATTAACTTAAAAATTAGAGAAAATCTAAAAAGAAAAATTAAAGAAATCAAAATAAACTAAAAATAAAACAAAATAAAATAAGAAAAATCAAAACAAAAATGAGTGAACTTTGTTCACTCAAACCAATTGCTCAGGTCTTGTCCAGTGGTGCTAGAGGAACTGGTGGAGCTTAGAAATGCCGAGGTTCGGGTGCTCCAAATCTGAACCAGCACCTGAACCATCCACTATGCCATGAGGTATGTGTAGCTACAATTGTCTTTGATGTAGTGGCAAAGGCTTGTACAGTGGCCACTAATTTCTTGAAGTTTTGCAGGACAAGCAGTGCAATTGGTGTGGCCTTAGTTTTACCAGCTTCTCGTGTGTAAATCTGTGGTTATGTATGCAGATATGCAATGGTCTGCGGTAGAGTGCCACCGGGCAAGGTCAGAGGCCTGGCCACTGGCATGGTGGTTCAATTATGTGGGAAATGGTTTGCAAACATGCTTTTGGGCTCCTCTACTCGCTTCTTTCCACTCGCCTCCCGCTATAAAGGAAGATTTCTTCTTTCTTCTCCCTAGAAAACAACAAAGACACATTCGAGGATTCGACAACCCTTAAACAATTCAATAAATCCTCTATGCTCCCCTCGGGTGTGGTCGCTATTACACTGCTTCCTCTACCATGGTGTCACTTGCCCACTCTTCCTCCGTGACATTGTCAGCCGATCGATGAGGTTTTCAATGGAGTCTTGCAAAGGTCCCATTTATGCTTAATGTCATTTTTCAAATCCCATCTAATTTCATTCAAATTGTCTTCCACAAAGGATACCGATTCGAATGGCATTAATCCTCTCGCTTCCGCCACAAAGTCATCCAATTATCCGGGTAAGGTCCAAATGGCTTGTTCAAATGGAGGAATTGACCGGTGGGTGGCTGGGGTGACTAAGGGGTTGAAACATAATATGGAGGTTCAGGAGGTGCATACTGCAAGGCCCAAGTTCCCACGAGAATTTTGTGTGGATTCCCAACTATGGTCGGTAAGTACTACCATATGCGAACTAATCCATTGGTTTCTATAGTCCTCATGGACCTATATTAATTTGGATTCCTCTCCACGGTTGCCGGGACTCTTGCCATGGCTAGTTTCGTAATCCCTCATGGACATATATACTGGTTACCCCGCCACATGTCGACCGTATCGTCCCTCTTCCATCGGGTTCAAATTCAACCTCGATTGAGAAACTCTATCCCATCAACACGAACCCTCGCAACAAGAACAAAGTAAAACACAAAACAAGGAAAAAACAACTCTACCAAAAGGGGTAAAGTTAGCTAAAAACAAACAAATGAAACAAAATTAAACACAATTTAAAAAAACTAAAAGATATATATACAAGAACACCGTAACTTGTGATGAGGATCACAAGTGTTCAACAGGTCATCATTCACACTTAGGCACCATCCCCGGCAATGGCGCCATTTGATTTGTGCCACAATAGGGTTTCAGATCAACAAAATTTATAACCTAAATTACCCTACGCCAGAATAAGTAACCACCCGCAAAGATAGCGGCTTTAGGATCGAACACAGGATGGGTTTTATTCTCGCATCTAAAATGTGATTTACAAGAGGGCTCAAAATGGTGAATTCTGTTTCGGATTTTAGATTTGTAAAAGTGTGTGGAGTCGATGTTGTGAAATTGAAAATAAAACAAATAAACTAAAAAATAAAGTGTAAAAGAAATCCTTGAAGTGTCAAGGCTGCTAGGTCATTGATGGCTACAAAGAGGTCCTCTCGAGTTCATTTCCTCACTGGGAGGATGACTTATAGTCAATTCCCGAACCTGGACTTTCATTTAACTTTAAAACTAAACTCCCTAATAATTTTCCTTTTGATAAAATCATTTATTTAGCATTTATGGTTCCTATAGTGAAAATCTATCACTCAATTCATCCTACAATGATTCGGGAAGGGCAACTAATGAATCTCATGATCTAATAATAAGCATCCACTGAACCCTAAAAGATTACCAAGTATTGATCAATGAGGATGCATCACGTTGAAAAATATAACCCTTAACCTACCTCTGGCTCAGAATACAATTCAATGGATATCAGTGTATCTAAAGCTAAGAATACACTAACCCTAAAAGCTTGCCAAGTATCGCCAAAGAAAGGTACATCAAAGAGCTTTAAACCTATAGTTTCAAATTTGGAAACCAAAATGTCAAAACCGCTATGGAAAACAGGGGAACAAAATGCAAACCTTACTTCCTAAGCCTAACAACCCTTCTCTTTCTCTTCAAGGTTTAGAGGTTTAGTTAAACATCCTTGAAGCACATCCCCGAAAGGGTGTGTTTGGTTGCCTAGAAAGTGAGAGAAAGAGGAGAGAGAAGAGAGAACGTGAAGGCCAAAAACAGGGGCCCATACTGGAGAATGCTTTGAATTAAAGTTAGGTTACAAATTGTTCAAAAAATGGCTTATATAGCCTTACAAACAGGTGAAAATACCAAACTAACTTAAATAGTATAATTACAGTGAGGGTAGAAATGAAATTAACCAAAACGGGGTCGTTTGTACACAAAAACAGGGAGCAGAGAATTTCGCTATAGGTGAAATTTTCGCTACATAGCGAAAATTCGCTATGTAGCGAATTTTCCAGCTTGTAGCGAAATTTTGCTATTCAAAGATCGCTCATCCTCCCTGCTTCATCACTATTCACGACTACTGTTCATCCTGCACTATTCATCTTATTCATGCTATTTTTCTTTCTTTTCCTTTTTCTGATATTCTTTTCTTCTGATTTTTTATCTGTAATGCTGAGTTCGACCATAATTCTTCATGCTCGAATGACTCACAAATCCTGGCATTAAAGCCGAAAACTACAAACTTAGCCACAAAATATGATCAAGAGGCCAATAAGGACCCGAACATATCATCTGTTAATATAACACTAGTACACAAAGCGCTCAAAACCTATTAAAAATAGGGTTCAAAATTAGCACTTTTCGGGCACTAATCACATTGCCACCAGAGATTGTCCAATCCCTAGCGCTATGCCAAAAACTCATGGCCTTTAATATATAAAATCTATATTCTCACGTGGTATGTAATGATTTTCCCACTAAAATTGGTCACTATCTCTACAAGTGCATAGGTCATACAAGTAATAAAGTGGATTTTTAAGTCCATATATCATTCCAACAGGGATTGATTAGAAAATTTAAAGAATTAACTACCCTTACTACTCAAGATTCTCACTATCTGAATCTCTATTTTCCAGGATAGATTTAACTTTCTATAGTAAAATGAATTAAAGAAGTAAAGAATTTCTAAAATACAAGGATTAGAGAGTTCACTGGACTAAAATAATATTGGGAATGAAATCAGTGTGCTGAAGATCAATTTGCAAAATTCCTCAAGAAGAATAAAGTTATGGACACGAACTCTGGAATTACCCAAGAGCAGGGTAGCATAGCCTTGGAATGTCTCCCTACACTACACATTTCACTCTTTAGCTAACCATATTCCTAAACCAGGTCAATGGGTCCAAAAAATTACTTGTAGGATTTGATCCTCTTTAAGATCTCGGCTTATTTTTGGGCATTTCACCATCTCTTAGGACTAGAATTGCTTACTCCCATAGATTTAGCTTACTCCCTTAACCTCTATTTTATAGGATATATTTAACTTTCTATAGTAAAATGAATTAAAGAAGTAAAGAATTTCTAAAATACAAGGATTAGAGAGTTCACTAGATTGAAATAACACTGGGAATGAAATCAGTGTTATGTAGATCAATTTGCAAAATTCCTCAAGAAGAATAAAGTTATGGACACGAACTCTAAAATTTTCCAAGATCAGGGTAGCATTGCCTTGGAATGCCTCCCTACACTACACATTTCACTCTTTAGTTGACCATATTCCTAAACCAGGTCAATGAGTCTAAAAAGTTACTTGTAGGATTTTATCATCTTTAAGATCTGGATGTTTTTCCTTCTCAGTACTTCTCAACCATCTCTTAGGACTAGAAATTGCTTACTCCCATAGACAGGATAATGCAAGCCCTCTCTAACATAATTGGTACCTCAGCCATCAATTCGACTAAAATGATCTCTCTCCTTGATTAGAATCTTAGCTAACACGGGATTGAGATTATTCAACCAATTCGAGGAAACTTAAAGATTTAATTGATAGATCAAGAACTGGATCTTATACCCTAGAACACACTCTGCTATCACCTAGAAGAAACCTGAAGTCGAAGTTAGATCTTCGCCACCAGCTATGTATCACAAGAATCTTTAGAATTATTAATTCAATGAATAATAAGATAATATACCCATAAGGATCGTCTCTTATTCTCAAGTCGTCCATCCTTGTGTCATTCAGGGGGATCCTGGAAATCAGAGTATAGATACAACACATTTTGGGTATAGAACACTGATATTTTGAAAAGCTCTTTGTAATAGCAATACCAATTAAATCATCCTAGTTTTCATTCCGAAAACAGCAATAAAATACTACAAATAATAATCAAAACAACAAACTCTTCCTAGAGGGAGCTTAGCCTTCCATATCTGGATCTTCAATGACAATGACTAGTTGATCAAACAAATTCATTGAAATTTTGATCAAAATTGAAGTAAAACGAATTTCAGAAAAATTTCCAAATTTTTTTAATGTTTAGACAGAAATGAAGCATTGATTTACAATCAAATCAGCTCAAAATCAGCTCAGATCTACTACTCTAATCCTAAAAGAAAGAAAAATTAAATCTAGAAACAAACCAAAATGTAAAAAGAAAAATAAAAAGAAAAAATTATATACGATGAGACTTCAACTCTTCCAAAAGCAAAAACTAATGGTATGGCTGGGACATGTCGATTACTCCCAAGGAGTTCCTATTTTATGTTTAGGTCTTCGGGGCCTTAAAATCTCGACATGACACCACAACACCTCAAAAGCCCAAGAAAATCCCGCCTCAAGACCGATGTCGCAGATGTCGCTGACATCATTTCATATCGAAACTGCTATGTCGGGTTGAATCTCGTAGAGACATTGGTTCATGTGATTGAAGTCTAATGTTAGGTCAGATGTATCAATATCAGACTTTAGTTTCGATCATTTCGCACCGATGTCGCGACATTGCACCGATGTCACGGCATTAGTCTTTTTAATGTTTAACCTCGTCACAGATCCGATGTCGGATATCGAGTTGTGATGTCGCGACATTGAAAATGATATGTGGTCATATTTTGATGGCGCAACAATGAGTTGTGATGTTGCTTTTGCCAATTTTCTGACACGGCGACCAAAGACTAACTAAGTCCCCAACAGCGACGCCAAAAACTTGTTGATATATAACCCTTTTCTATATAAACCAAAATATTGCTTTCACTATTCTTTTCAATGTATAAATCTCTTCTCTATATAAAATTTTGCAGTTTTTAGTCTAAATGAAATTTTCTACAAGTGCACAGGTCAAACAAGTAATAAAGTGGATTAAAAATAAGTGAAAGTATCATTCCTAATTGAGAAATCTAAAGATCAATTATTCCAACTACTCAAGATCCTTACTATTTGAACTCAAAGTAAAAAATTGATTTGTTTAAACTAAAGAAAATTCTATGACTATAACAAAATAACAAAAAAATTCAAAATGAATTGGATTGAGAGTTCACTGAGTCAAGTTAACACTAGGAAATAGATCTATGTATAATTATCAATTTCTGCATCATTTTATAACATAGTTTAGCCATTAGTTTGAAATCAACTTGTCAACATGCAAGGTAAGGGCGCTTGGATTCCTCTCCACACACTCCATACATTTCACTAATTAGAAACCATATTCCTTTTAGACACACGTGGGTTTAATAAGTTACTATGATATAATCATCTTTTTAAGAACTAGGTATTTTTTCCTAAGAGACTAAGATTTTTTTTCCCCCATAGACAACAATGCAAGCCTTCTCCAATCTAATTGGTATCTCATCCTTTGAATCCGATCAAATTCTCTATCTCATTTATTAGATGTATGCTAACACGGGATCAAGATCATTCTATTAGATAGAGGAGAAACCTCTAATAAATTAAACTGATACATCATCTAACTAATCCTCACATCATGAGTAAATTAGCGATCTATCAGAGTAATCTTTTAGAGTTCATTAGTTCCATAATATTAGTATAGCATAACCCCAAGTAACTGCGCTATATTCTTAGGAATCTCCATTTCTATGTCACTCAAAGGGCCTCCTAGAAATTAGAGCAAGATACAGCCCCTTTCTGGGTACAAGCTACTAATATTAAGAACAATTAATTTCAAGAACAAAACCAATTCGATAAATTCAAGATTTCTAACTATGACATTCTTTTAAGTTGCACAGAAAATGATAACTAAGTCCAGTCCATTCCCAGAGGGAGCTCAGTCTTTTAATACTGGATTGTGAATAACAATGACTAACTGATCAGGAAAATTCACTGAAATTGCAAGCTTACTGAAATAAATGAACTCCATAAAATTTTCAAATTCCATTGAAATCAGATAGTAATAAAAACCAAATTTTTACAGTGAACCCAGCTCAAAACTTCAACCCAAATCACTGCTCAAATCCAAAGAAAATACTAACTAGAATGTAAGCTGAAACTAAATTGACAAAAAGAAATAAAAGAAAAAGAAAAATAATATACAAAAGGCTTGACTACCGAGATATTCCCGAGGTTATTGGTTGCACCTGATACCCTATGTACTTCTATTTATAGATTTTCAAATGATGGGTTGGACTTCAAGGCTGAAATGTGTATCCCCAAAATTGGCCCAAGTGATGTCTTTATTGCGACATTGTAGTTATGTTTGTCCTCTAGCTTTGTTGTGGCTTGCTGTGTTCTATCGCGACAGTGTTCTGTGTCTTTTTCTTGAATTATGTCGTAGCATACTTTGAAAATGTCGCGACAAAGCCAGCTGAATTTGTCTTGTAATTGTCGGGACATAAGTATCTTCTGTTGTGACATTTATTTCATGCCTTGCAACATTAATACTTGAATGGTATGTCGCGACATAAAAACTTTGTCGCGACAAAGTTTCCCTTTTGCTGCTCTTCATTGTGTCGTGACATAAATTTCTATATCGTAACAAAGTTTCTCAGCCTTCAGCTTTGTTTTATGTCACGACATAAGTTTGGAATGTCTGACATACGATTGCTTTCTTTGCTCCTAATTATTATCGCGACAGTCTTTGAAAATGTCATGACATTCTACAGTTCTTTTCTAGGTGCTTCTCTTCAATTAATGTCGCGACATAGCTTTCGATTGTCGCGACCAATATCTTTGCCTTCAGCTCTTCATTATGTCACGACATAAATTTCTTTGTCGCGACATTCTTTCTGTAGTTCTTCTCAACCTTTATCGCGACAATAAAATTTTATGTCACGACAAAGTTTCCTCTTAGCATTATGCTGTGGTTGTCACGACATAAAACTTCTCTGTCGCTACATAGCTTTCTTGCCTTGTGATGTTGACTTCTGAACTTTATGTCGTGACTTACTTTGAAAATGTCGCGACATATTCCTGCCTTGATCTTGTCATTCTCTGAAATACTTGTCGCAACATAAAAACCTTTGTCGCAACCAACTTGACTTGACTTGTCTATTTAATCTGCCATTTTCTGTCACGACATAGTTTTGTTGTGTCGCAACATTCTTCCATCCCTCTTTAGTTCTTTATGTCGTGACACAGGTTTGAATGTCTTGACAAAATTGTACTACCATTTGCTTTTATCAATGTCGCGACAGAGCTAAATAAAGTCACGACATTCTTTTTCAGGAACTTCTCAAGCAATGTTGCGACATAAAAATTCATCGTCGCTACATATGTCTTCTAATCTTCATTATGTTGCGACATAAAAATCCATTGTTGCGACATTTTAGCCTTAGCCAATTTTTTGCTGCTTTTCTTGCTTGATTTGTTTCTTTTACATTTAAAACTTGAAGAACACAAAGTTTGTGATTATTCTAGAATTTTGCATTAAAATGAATCGAACCACTTAAAAAAATCGAAAAATGGACTAAAAATAGATCTAGGACTCATCACCTTTTCGGCCTCTTCCTCTTGAATCACTCACGGTGCATCAATTATACCTTTAGAGGTGTAGTTCATAGAGTGGTAATAGATGTCCATATGGGTGGTCAAATCTATTCTATGCATTGGGCATCTTTTCAGCAATCTCTTATATCTCTCCCATGCATTATAGAGACTTCATCCTCTCCTTGTTTAAACATATGATTTCCTCTCCTTTTTTGAAGTATAGGCGGGAGGAAGAATGCGCTCATGTAAGCACTCACCGGCTCTTCCCAATTATTCAACGATTCATAGGGAATGATTCAAACAAGTGTTGCCACATTTCTTAGTGAAAAAGGGAAGAGTTCTTGAAACTTGATCTGCATGTCTCACCCCATTCAGCTTTACTGTATTTGCCATCCTCATAAATCTTCCCATATGCTTATTGGGGTCTTCACTAGGATGGCCAGTATATTGATGTTGTTGCACTATTGTGATCAAAGCTGGCTTTAACTCAAAGTTGTTGGCCTCTATAGCAGGTTGTCTCACAGCAGAGTATTAATCTCTAATGGTTGGCCTCCAAAAATCCTCTATAGTCCTTTGCCTCTGAGGCCTCTCTGTTTTTGCTTCTGCCTGACTGTTTTGCTGTATCTCTCTCTGCTCTGCCATAATTGTTGATATAACACTTTGAACTTTCTTTAGATTTCTCAGTGTCTTCTCCAATTTTGTGTCCACATGCAGCAGTTCTTCTTCTGGTTTTCTATGCATGTAAGATCTTCCTAAAATGGAAACACACTAAGATCAAATGAAATTAGTAGAAAACAGCTATATCACCATAAGCTCATAAAACATTTTCAATAACTTATTCAACTCTGCTGATTCAAAACTATTTTGTAGTACTACGAAAATTTTGATCGACGGAAAAAAAAATGTCAAAATTAGCAATTCTCTTTGGTTGAAATATTGATATTTAAATTCTTCTTTCAATCTCCGACAATGGTGCCAAAAACTTGTTTTTGCCAATTTTCTGACACGGCGACCAAAGACTAACTAAGTCCTTGGCAACGATGCCAAAAACTTGTTGATTTATAACCCTTTTCTATATAAACCAAAATATTGCTTTCACTATTCTTTTCAATGTATAAATCCCTTCTCTATATAAAATTTTGCAGTTTTTAGTCTAAATGAAATTTTCTACAAGTGCACAGGTCATACAAGTAATAAAATGGATTAAAAATAAGTCAGTATCATTCCCACGAGAGTTGATTGAAATCTAAAGATCAATTACTGACTACTGAGATCCTTATATTTGAAGACTTTCAAGTACAAAATTGATTTGTTTAAACTAAAGAAAATTCTATGACTATAACAAAATAACAAAAAAAATCAAAATGAATTGGATTAGAGAGTTCACTGAGTCAAGTTAACACTTGGAAATAGATCTATGTATAATTATCAATTTCTATATCATTTTATAACATAGTTCAGCCATTATTTTGAAATTTGAACTAAGTCAAAGATATAGTGAATACAGTTTGGATTCCTCCATACACTATACATTTCACTAATTAAAAAACCATATTCCTTCCAGACACATGGGTTTAATCAGTTACTTGTAGGATATATTCCTCCTTCTAAGAACTAGGTATTTTTCCTTTCCAATACTTCACCACGCATTCCTGGATGAAGATTTCTTGCTCTCATGTTGAGGTCAATGAAATATACTCAATCATTGATATCTCACATCCTTTGAATCTAACCAAAATCTCTATATCCTTAATTAGATCTATGCTAACACAGGTTAAGATCATTCCAACGGATGAAACCTCTAATCAATTAGCGATATATCATCAACTAATCCTGCACCCATGAGTAAATTAGTGATCTATCAAAGTAATCTTTTCGAGTTCATTAGTTTTCATAATAGTCTGTTAACCCAAATGCTTGCTCTTACTCTCGGAATCTCTGTCTTTATTAATCATAGAGGCCTCCACTTGAAATCGAGCAGATAAAATACTTTTCTAAATTTACAAGCTACTAATATTAAGAATAGTTAATTTCAAGAACAACACCAATTAAATCAATTCAAGATTTCTAACTATGACATTCTTTTAAGTTGTGCAAAAAATAATAACTAACACAAATCCATTCCCAGAGGGAGCTCAGTCTTTCAAAACTGGATGGCAAATAACAATGACTAACTGATTAGGAAAATTCACTGAAATTGCAAGCAAACTAAAACAAATGAACTGCATAAAATTTCCAAACTCCATTGAATTCAAACAATAGTGAAAACTGAATTTTGTGGAGCAACTTGAAACACCCAGCTCAAATCCAAGAAAAAACTAACTAAAATTTTAAGCTGACACTAAATCAACGAAAAGAAATAAAAGAAAAATAATATACAAAGGAGACTCCAGCTACCCAAATGTTCTAGGTTCGGCGGAAGTTGTCTGTGATTACTTTAATGTGTATTTATAGATTTTTTCAAAATAATGGACCGATATTCAAAGTGAAGTTTGTGGATCTTAAAGCGCCCAATTAATAACTAACCGGCGACATAGAAAAATTATGTCACAACATTATAGCTATATTTGTCCTCCAACTTTGTTGTGTCTCATAGTATTATGTCGCGATAATGTTCTGTGCCTTTTTCTTGAATTATGTCGCAACATACTTTGAAGATGTCGCGATAGAGCTCAATTGAACGTGTCTTGTAATTGTCACGACATAAGTGTCTTCTATCGCGACATTTATTTCATGCCTTGCAGTGTTAATACTTGAATGGTATGTTACGACATAAAAACCTTGGTCCTGGCAAATGCTTTTCCCTGTCGCTCTTCATCGTGTCACGATATTTCTTTCTATAGTTCTTCCCAACCTTTGTCGCGATAGAGTTCCATCTCAACATTATGTTGTGATTATCATGACATAAAACTTATGTTGTCGCAACATAGCTTTTTTGCCTTTGATGCTACCCTCTAAACTTTATGTCATGACATAGATTAGAAATGTCGCGATATATATCATGCCTTGAACTTGTCATTCTCTGAAATGTTTGTCGCAACATCAAACCTTTGTCATGATAGACTTAACTTGACTTGTCTCTTTAATCTACCATTTTTTGTTGCGACATTCTTTCTTCCCTCTTTAGTACTTTATGTCGCGACACAGGTTTGAATGTCTTGACAAAACTTTACTGCCATTTTCTTTGATCTTTGTCGCGACAAAAGAATGTTGTGACATTCTTCTTGCCTTCTATCTTCCATTCTTGTTACAACAATGTTTTTTATGTCACAACATAATTTTGGCACTTCTTTAGGAACTTTTCAGGCAATGTCACAACATAAAAATCCATTGTCATGACATAGTTCTGTCTTATGATTTTCATTATGTCGCAACATTCATTTATCTATTGCAACATTTCTCAGTCAATCCTTCTTATACTATGCACGACAGAGTTGTGAAATGTTGAGACAATATTTAAACTTCTAACTTGAGTTCAACTTTGTCTTTGTTGCGACATAACACTTTTTGTTGTAATACTTCCCTACTGGTTGTCTTGAGCTTATGTTGTGACATTCTGATATTATGTTGCAACATTCTGAGATTATGTCGCGACATTTATGCCTTAGCCAATTTTTTTTTGCTTTTCTTGCTGGATTTGTTTCTTTTACATTCAAAAACTGTAAAACACAAAGTTGGTAATTACTCCATAATTCTTCATTAAAATGAATCATAAACTTCTAAAAAATTGCAAGAAAAATGGACTAAAAATAGATGGGTTTTGGAATCATCAGATGTCACGACATTACCTTTGTAATGTTTTTCCTCTGTTTGCAATGTCGTCGCGATATCATGACATTGCTTTGATTTTGTTGATGTTTAGTGCTGATGTCGCAGCGATGTCTTGGAGATGTCGTGACATTGGTTTGTTAAGTTCCACCTTGACTGCTTGGATATGATGTCGCAACATTGCTGATCTAATGTCTCGACATTGCATCTTCTCTTCTGAGCGTTTCAGTTGATGCCGCAACAATAGAGTTGTGATGTTGCGACATTGAATACTTGATGTTCTAAGTCCCTCTATCAACATCGTGGCTGATGTTGCGACATTGTTGTGGTGATGTCACGACATTGAGTTGGTCTCTGCGACATGATATGATGTCCTAAATAACGTCCGTGTCGAGACATTACAAGTTTAAATCTTCAGTTTTTTAGCCTTGGCTGATGTCGTTGCAATGTCGCGACATTGGTATTTTCTACTCTTCCTACTTCAACCAATGTCGTGGCAATGTCGCGACATTGGTGTAGATGTCTTGATACTCTCCACACGATGTCGCAACATTGATCCACGCCGATCGTCGTGACATTGATCATCGATGTCACTCGACATTCCTCGCGATGTTCGCGACCGATGCCGTGGCAATGCCGTGACAATTCGGGTGATGTTCGCGACGATGTAGTGGTAATGTGTGACATTCTTTGTTTCTTGCAATGCCGTTTACTTCTTTTATTGATTTACCTTTCTATCTTTAATTTCCTACAAAACATAATCTGGGTGAATGCTCACAGCATGATTTTACATTAAATTGAACTTTTAAACCTTATAAATTCATGAAAATTGAGCTTAAAAATAGATGAGTTTTGGACTCATCAAACTTCCCCAAACTTAAAATTTTGCTTGTTGTCAAGTAAAGAAAAGACTATTTGTTTGTCCTCAAACAATAACATTTGGTTTTAAGGACAGTTTTCATTTGAATCTTCTTTTCAATCAAATAAGAAATTTGCCTCAATCATATTTCAATTGTGATATCATATCTATTTAAGCTTAACTTTCAGGATGCTAAAAATTTTCAATCTAAGTCATTCAATACAGCGTATAATTCATAGTCAGTAAACAATTACAGTTCTTGACCTAGTGAGTGTGTGTTGGTCTTCCCTTTTTGACTAATTTGTAGATTGGGTAGCTTTATGAGACTCACTATGTAGAATGGTATTATCTTTAGAGTGACTTACGTCTCATAGGCTTGTTGGTCATATCATTCTCCACTAATGTAGGCATAGCACAACCCTCAAGATCAAATAGGTCTTTTAGGCTTGTAATGTATGGCTAAGGTATTTAGGTATATAACTAGACATTTGAGGTTCAAATTCACCTAGATTGCATACATTTTCTTAGCATTTTGCCCTATAAATGCTCATCCTCTCATGTCTAATCCAAACTTTTTCAAGAGCACCCCCAAACTTGATTTGGTGCATCTTTCTTCACATTTCCTACTGTGGATTTTTATTTCTTCACTTTTTATCTCAATTTTAGCTCCTCAGTTCAAAAGCTATTTTCCTGTCATTTTGTTCAAGGTTTGGAATGGTGCATTTAGCCTTCTTAAGCTTTCTACTACCCCTTAACAAGCTTTGGGTCATAAACTCCCATACCAATTGGCATTAGGGTACTAGCTAGATGTAGAACACCTCTTTTGTACATCTTTTTCTCACTTCTTTTTCTTCCCCATCCTTATTTCTCGTTCTTTTTTGTTTTTCAATATTGTACTCCCCCAAACTTGTCCTTTTGTTCAAATTTTCCTGCACTTATTTGTAGTTTTGGGCAAATTCAGGGTTCTTTGCTGTAAGTTCAGATTTTAAGGAATGGTTAAGGTTTTTCATTTTGGCTTTGATGATAAAAATGGAATTTAGGCTCAAATAATGTACTAAGGTATATGCTTATAAGCATAGCAAAGGGTAGGCTTTAAAAGGCACAAACTATCCAAGGATGTCCTATATCATTTTAAATTTGGTTGTAATGCCTGAGTTGTGAATCATGTCTGACAAGTTCTAGGACCTTTGAGATTATTGATAATAAGTCAATAAGTATTCCCTAACTTAAGCATAATTAATTTTCGAGGTACTTATGACCAATGTGTCAGTTCAGTCATTTCCTGAACGATAGTGTTTATTCAAAATAGAATTACAAGCCTGATTAGCATTGATCTCTATTTCGTGACGCTAGCAAAGTGTCAGATTGACTTCCCGAATCCAACACGTAAATCTACATGTCTCATGTCATGAGACCCATACATGTGTGGAAATGGCTCCAATATTTACATCCACTTACAACACAATTATATATTTATACAAAAGAATTTGTTTACAATTGTGTATAATTACAATTTATACAAAAGCGGGTCTCTTGCCCGTAATTTTACAAATTCTGAGATAAGGCGACTTGGCCATTTTCTTGCCTCTATAAGGCGGATCGTCCATCCTCAAGTGCGTCTTCGGTACCTGAAATAGTATTTCCCTCGACAGGGTGAGCAATGCCCAATAGTGGAATTTCCCTACTTGGGTTACTCCCCACCTAAGTGCAATCTGATAGCTATGAAGCATTCAACACATGCTAATATATCACTTTCATTGCATATATTAACAAGATTAATTCCATAAATCATATTCAATTTACAACAATAACATACGATTAGCTCACATGGGCTAAGGCACAATCCAGTTCATCTTGGGCGCCACAAATCTGTCCCGGCATGTTATTTACTCATGGCGATAACGATGACGATCACACAGCGGCGAGTGGATTGTCAAACCACTCACAGGGATTTAACGCGGTCAAATCTTTTGGGCGAGACCCATCAGGCCTCAACAAATCCCTATCCATTACATGACGCCAAACAAAAGTAAAGCGTAGGAGAAAAACCCTGCCTTTCGGGTTTGACCGAAACTCCCAGATTGAGTACCCACGTGTAGTGTGGGTGAGGGCGCTTCTTCTTGCCTGAGTCGGAGCTCGCCGTTTCGATCGTCGGAAATTCTAGAGAGAAGGTAGAGCTTCTCTCTCTAAAATCCACACTTTCCCTCTCTCTTCCATTTGCTCTTTCCTCCTCTCTCTTCCTCTCCCAAATCCATTTGGTCGAATTGGAGACGAGAGACAATCTCTCGGCGCACATGTCGAGTCCTATTGGTTGAGAGGGATTTGCCTTATCCTCTTATCCAACCACTTGGGATTTCCCTCAATGGCATGATACCATGTGTAATATGAGCCCGCCCAGGCTCAATGTTAGACTCTCCCATAGCTTGACACGTGGCGCCTCTTGGTCCACTCATAAAGTGCCCAGTGTCCGCGCTCCTCTACGTGCCTCGAAGCGTGAAGTCGATTGTCTCGAAATTGTGAGAGTCGATGTAGTAGCTAGATTTCGTGAGATGATTCCAACGGTGAAGTTCGTTTGTCATCAAGATGAAAAATTACGGTTGACCAAAATTACCATTTTATCCTTTCTTAGGAATCTTAGTTTAGAGTCTCCTATTCAGTCTTTTAGACCCTAAAATTTCAACTTATTTGTGTAACGCCTTGAAAATACTATAATAGTTTGATAACATTTTTAGGGTATAAAATAAATTAAATTGTATTTTTCCAACGTTTAAATTGTATTTTTTCGGCGTTTAAATTGAAAAAAAAAATGATAAAAACTCGGAAAAATTAATTCAAGAAATAAGGGTAAATTAGAAATTTACCAATTTAGGACCTAAAGGTCATAAATAAAGAAATCCAATATGCCAAAAGTGGAATAATGGGTTAGAGGATTGGAAGTGTAAATGAAAGAGAAATGAATGACCAAATAGCAAAAATGGAAAGAAACTTAATTAAAAGTGAGGCCAAAAGCAAGGTATTGCTTAATCTTGTGAAAAAGACCAAAAATAGGTCTTGTAAAAGGGAGAGGTTCTCATTTGCACAAGGAAAAGAGAGACAGACCAGAGAGGAGAAGGAGAAGGAAATTCCTTGGTGTTTTCTCTCCATCTTGTAAAGATCAAACTTAGTTCGAAAGAAAGAAAAGAAAGAGAGGCTTGTAAGGAATTAAAGATGTGGGAACCTAACTAAAACCCCTATTTTCTTGTGTTTGGGTTTGGAGAAAAACCCTAGCTTTATCTAAAGTGTTCTTGGATGGTTTTAGTTCAATTTGAGGTTTTTTTGCATTGTTTTGATTGATTTTAAGGAATTTTTTTATAAAGGAAATGATGAAGTTTCAAAGGAGTTGTTGTCAAAAAATTTCAAAACCTTGTTTTTGTTTTGGCTATAAGTTAAAGTTGTAATCATCCAAATTAAGTGATTCTAGTTGTTAAAGAACCATAAGATCTAGAGATATAAATGTATAGAAAGGACCAGGAGCAAATTATAGCTCTAAGGCTCCCGAATATGGGCTTAAAGGTGAGTTTAATTGGCAGCGGGTATGCTCTGTTTTGGAGTGTAGTTATATGGTGTTTGGCCGTAGGATTGCGTTTCAATCATCTAAATTGAGTGATTCAAATTCTAGATGAAAAAACTAGAATTCTAGAATGATTTCTTTGGAAGGAAGTGTATGCAATTTCTAAACCAGTGCGAAATCCGTCCAAATTGGGTATATGTAGAACAATCGATTCTATTTTTAAAATTAGAGTAGTTTGTATGCAAAATGCAATAACTTGAGTTTTGGTGATCCCAATTGGATGATTCCAATTGGAGAAGAAACCTTAGAACCATATCTTCAAATTATTAGATGGAAAAATTAACAATTTATGGATTTAAGACCCTGAAATCCAAGAATAGCAATTAGGTAGCTGAGTGAAATTTGGGCATCTTGACCGGTTGGCATTAAAATGTCATTACTTGAGTTTGGGTGATCCAAATGAGATGAATCCAATTCCTACTGAAAATAGACTCATAGAGCTATCATTTTGTTGAAGGAATCATAAACAAAATATGACTCATATGTCCCCATAAAATTTTTCAAGTGAAGGTGTATTGGGTAGACATCAATCCTAACCAAAAATCCTAGAATACACAACTTATTTTTTTTTTCTTTCTTGGGTTGTTCTTTGATTATGACATATTTGTGATGAATTAGGGGTTGGTGACGAGGAAGCTTCACCCAAGAACAGGATTCCAAGGATAGGAATTGAAGGGTGACAACCTTTTTAGGTTTGTTCTTCACACTTCTTTCCTTGTTTCGGTTTTGTGTTTTGTTTGACAAACTAAATCTAAAATGTTTTATATGAATATGGATGTGTGCTCCGTTTAAGCCATAAATGAATTGGTTTTTTCTCCACTTCTCTCTTTCTCTATTTCAAAAATGTTTGAAGGATTATGAAATAAGTGGATTTAATGAAATGAATTGCGATAAATTGCATAATGATTTTTTTAAATTGATTTGATACAGCCCGATTGTGAAATGAATTGCACATGAAAAATTGCATGAGTATTGGAAACCAGTATTTGGATATAAATGTATATACGCTATTGTAAATTTCTATGAATGATTTGGCCCTTAATGAAGATGTTAATAGTTAATTCGAGTTAGGGTAGGTGGTATAATAATAAGGGTCAAATGAGTAGTACCGCTGAGCGTAATGATGTGTCACTTCAATGGTGGCCTAACAAGACAATGGTATTCATAGAAATGATTTTTAATAACCGGAGTCAACGGCCAGCCAGGATAAATGCTTGTGTTATAAAGCCTTTATCTAGGCTTGTAGCCCATGAGACACGTGCCGGTATTTCGTTATTCTGATACCAAGAAAGCAAAGAGTTAGAAGTCTCGTTTAAGAATAAAATGAAAAGAAATTTGTGAAATGCATGATTTGTGTTAGAATGATTTATTTTTATGAAACTTCATGATTAAATGGCCAATGAATTGCTAATTTGAATGTATACAAATGAAAATAATATATATGTGTGTACCATTAGTCATTGAAAAATTGTACAAAGGCATTGATTTAAAAAAATGCATGATTTACTTAAATGAAATGAAGAAGGCTGCGTAGAACCTTTAGGCATGAAAATGCTTGGCGCATTGTTTATCATCGGCGTGAGTACCAATTGAATAGGTACGAAGGAAAAGACATGATGATTCGAGTCAACGTCGAGCCTCACGGAGTTGAAGTAAACTCGACCATGCATTCATGAAATATATTTGACACTTTTTGTACAAACTCGATTTTGTTTTGTAAATATTTTGAGTATGAAAAAGGCTTATATCTTGTAATGTATAAAGGTGGTAAATGGACCAGAATTAGAATAAAAATTCCATATTTAATGGAAAATGTTGAAACAAATGATGGGCCTTTAGTTGAATTAGTATATACAAATATATTTTCACATAAAGATAAATATCCTTTCTGAAAATGAGCATTGAAATGTGTTTCTGACAAAGAAAAATTGAAAGGGATGTGCAGATGGGGTTTGGCCTGCAGGTTAGGTCGAGTGTGTGTGGGCCGTCAAATTTGTCATATATCACAACTTAAATCACAGCTCCATTCATTCATCTCACTTTCATTTGTAGATTTTTGTCTTATTTGGTTTAAAATAGATTGTTGTCCCATTGTTCAACTTGAAAGTTTATTTTGATCTGGCATTTTAGTTCATTTCTTCATCAAATAATGACACAAACAGTTCAACAATTTTTCCCAAGTCAACCAAACAAGCAATCACTGCTTTTATCAGAAAGCAACAACACAAAAATATTTAACTAAGACTCAAATTTGTACAGTGTTCAGAAATCTAGTTTTTGTTAATTTCAGGCTCTAGACTTTTGTTTTAGCATTTTAAACATTGCTATTTTAGCCTTCTTATATTTTCATCTCTGCACTTATGCTTTCAGTAAAACTGAAATCTCATTTATTCACAAAGTGACACAAAATTTTCCAATGGATTTATTGCTGACTTATTATAATTTAAACTTGGAATGAAGAAAAAAAAGAATTAGAAAAGAAAACGAAACTTGTATCTAATTTTAAAGCCCGATATATATATATATATATATATATATATATATATATATATATATATATATATATATATATATATATATATATATATATATATATATATTAATTAAATACCTTACAATAAATTACGAGAGATTTAGAGAGAGATATATACAATGAAGTTCATTTTCTTTTCATATATGACTTATAGGGTTTGAGATTTACAGGTTTATACTTATAACTAGCATTAGAGGGGGTGAAGTTAGGGATTGGGGGTTGTGACTGTACAGTTGAGTTGTCTCCTTTGTTGAGGAAATACCACTCTTACAAGAAAGTAGTTTGGTTTATCAACTCATTTGTCTTAACCAGTGAATTTAGGAGCTCAAACTCTATAGGCATTGTACATCTTGGCTTGGGTTAGCATTAACCATATCTAAGAGCTTCTGTCACAACTTCTCTGAAGTCAGGTAACTAGTTCTTCATCTCTCTTCTAGATGGTTGCCTTGATCTCCTTTTGATGATCCTTATATAAATACCTAAAGGCATCTGCTTTTTGGAGCAGATTCTACTCCATCTCCTTCTCCTTGACTTCTAGGATTTTCAACAATTCCTAGTCCCTCTTCAACTGCTCAATGATGAATGGCTTCTCCCTATCTCTGAACTCAGTCCTTAAGGATATATCCCTTTCAACCAGCTCTTCTCTCTACTCAATATCCCTTTGCTGGAGTGCTGCTGTCAAATTATCTTCTTTCTTTTTCAACTCTTCTTCAATATGTGTGTGTCTCCACCAAAGCTCCTCCTTGAGCTGCTCATCTCTTTGTTTATCCAGCTTCTCTCATCTCCTTTTGAAGTAGAGAGAAGCGACTTAATGTGCCAGTTCTCTTGCATGGCTCTTCTCTTCCCTTTTCTTTAGCTCCTAACGGAATTTAGTCTTTGCCTTCTTCAGTGGGTAGGGTAGAGCACTTGATTTGCTCTGTATAATCTTGAACCCACTCTTCATTTTCCAAGCTCTTCCTCGGCCTTCTTTGTAGGGTTGTTTCCCAATTCATTCTTTCTCCACCATTTTTCTCTTTCCAATTCTCTCTACCTCTTCACCCTCTACTGGAGTTTTGAGGACTCTAGTGAGAGTGAGAAGAGAGGCTTTTGGGCATTTCTCCTCTGTTTCACTTAATGTAACACCTCCCTTGATACACATGAGAGTGATCAAGGCAAGGTAGGGATGTTCACACAGTGTTCGGCCATAGTCCATGAGTTCCATATTTTCCCACATTCAAAAATGCCCCTTTGCAGTGCATACAAAAGTAATACATGGTCTTATCTCACATTAAGACCATCTTTGAGAATTGTGAAAATAGAGTTGATAAAATAGAACCACAACTTGTTTGCTTCAGTTAAATCCCCCCTATCAATGTAGGTGTTTCGGATGGTCTTGGTCCTCTGCCATTGTCCTAGACCATTCGTTAGCTCCCGTGCGATTTCTTCAAACCTCGAGCTCTCCTATAGCTGTTCATACTCCGTGCAGTCGCCCATTGGTCTAAGCTTCAAGATTTGGGTGATGGTCTTTTCCCCAAATGGGATCCACCTCCCCACTGACATAGCAAGTCATGTCTTTTCTTTCGCCCAGGTTGGTGTAAAACTCCCTTAACTTCTCGCCTCTAACTCACTGGTTCCATGTGGCTCTGTCTAGCACCATTGACTTCCTCCTTGAATGGTGACCTGACTTTTGAAGCCTCTACTCTTCCACATACCTCTTCTTGGCGAGATGCTTCTTGACATATGCTTGCTGTTAGGTAAAGAGGCTCTGGCCTCTCCTGCCTCAACTTGACCTATCTCCCCTCGACTTCTGCCTAAGCTCTTCTGCAGAGTATTACGGTTCTTTGGTTCTGCCTCTATCTCATAATCTCTCCACAACGTTCTACATTGCCTCGTGCGATTGGGAGTTTGGGCCTGCGACATTGCTTAGTTTTGGGAAGATTTGGAAGAATCTAAGGTTAAAAAACTTAAGAGATTTGGTTTGAATTCTAACATCTTCACAAAGTGTACCTTTAAATAGGAAGCCTTCCCTAAGTTCGATGTCGTGACGATGTAGTGGCAAGTATAACATTTGAAGAAAATTTTAAGTGTCTTAAAACGTATCGCGACATTGCCTTGATGTCCGCAATGATAATAAATGGCGATGTCGCGATATTGCTCAGGATTCATGAGTGACTAAACTTAATGTCTTGACATTGGGATTGTAATGTTACAACATTGACCTGAAGTCGCGACATAGAGTTTTGATGTCGTGACATTGTCTTAATGTTAATTTCGGTGTCGCTCTTCTATACTTGCGATTTCGCGACATTGATATGTCGTTGTCGCGACATTGATATGTCGTTGTCGCGACATTAGAGAAAATAGTTGAGCCGTTGTCGTGACATCGCCACCAATGTTGTGACATTGAGAAGGTGTGTTCCTCTTCCATTTATGTATACTCTTTTCCTACTTGTGACTTTAAATCTAACCAAAACTAAGCATCTCAATTCAAGCACGGAAACTAAAGCTCATGTTCTCAATTAAACAATATTTAGTAACTATTCTTTGTACTACAGAAGTTATTAAAACTGGAAATTATCATTCTAAAAAAATTTCAACAGATGAACAATGAAGCTACCATGCAAATTCCAAATCAAAGAAATTTACTCTCCCCCAAACTTAACATGTGCACTATTCTTAAAGAACAAGTTAAGGAAGAAGACTCCCTTGTGAAATATATGTTGCATCATTTATGTTTAGATTGAAGTGCTTTCCATTGAGCTTCATAGAAGTTTGTAGCTCCTTTGTCCTGAAATTAAGCAAAATCTATCTAACATGAAATTCAAATAAATCAAACAGAACTACTCTGCTAACTAAAATATCAAAAGCACACTAATTGAAACAAACTCAAACTATAAAATAACGAAAATTTCTTGGGTTACCTCCTAAGTAAGTACACTCAATTTATATGCGGCTAGACATTGTTGCAATGTATTTATCTTTTGACAATTACGTCATTCTCTTTAAATATGGGCCCCACATTATTCATTTATGATTCCTCTAAGATAATGCATTATTGACCATTCACTTTAAACTCATTTCGAAATTAATTTTCAATATCCCTTTGCTCTAAAGGTGTGGATTTTAACTCTTGTGTAAGGACTACTCCACACGACTTTGAATTTCTGAAAAAGTCTCGGCTTAGGGTATGCGGTAGGACTAGCTCTCTCTTATTTGAACTCCTTCCTTAGGGTACCCTGTCATGCCACTTCTTAGTGCCATCTCTTTGTAAATCTTGGCATTGTCATAGGCTTCATTTCTCAATTCTTCCAGTTCATTCATTTTGAGTAATCTCTTTTCTTTAGTAGCTTGAAAATCACAGTTCAGTTTCTTGATTGCCCACATAGCCTTATGTTCAAGCTCAAGAGGGAGATGACAAGGTTTTCCAAATATTATCCTATATGGGGACATTCCATTGGGAGACTTACAAGCAATCTTGTAAGCCTATAATGCATCATCTAGCTTTATTAACCAATCTTTCTTGCTTGGCCCTTCTTGTCTTTTTCCAATATTTTCTTTGTCTCCCTATTGGATATTTCTGCTTGCCCATTTGATTGAGGGTGATAAGCCAATCCCATAACATGTCTGACTCCATATGTGTTCATGAGTTTTGCAAATAGTTTGTTCTCAAAATGGCTTCCCTCATCACTAATTATTATCCTTGGGGCTCTAAATCTACTTAAGATATTTCTTTAAATAAACCCCATAATTGTATTGGCATCATTTCTGGGACAAGCTATGGCTTCCACCCATTTGGATACATAATCCACAGCAAGGAGAATGTATAGATTTCCAAATGAAGGTGGGAAAGGCCTCATGAAGTCTATTCCCCATACATAAAAAATTTGCACCACTAGGATTCCTTGTAGAGGCATCTCATTTCTTCTGTTTATATTGCCCATTATCTGACATCTATCACAATGTTTTACCTATTAAGAACAATCTTTGAATAGGGTAGGCCAATAGAAACCTGATTAGAGAATTTTCTGGGTTGTTCTGTCTCCGCAAAGTGTCCTCCATATGGTGATGCATGACATTTATCAAGAATTTCACCTTGTTATGCTTCTGGTACACATCTCTTGATAATCTGATTTGCTCCTCTTCTAAATAGCAGTGGGTCATCCCAGATATAAAATCTGGTTTCAATCCTTAATTTTCTTTTCTATTGGTAGCTAAATTCAGGTAGCATAATTCCACAAGCTAAGTAATTCACAATATCAACATACCAGGGTAATTGAATCGACAACTAAAAAAGCGGCTCATGAGGAAAATTTTCTTCTATTTCAGTCCCTATTTTTTCTATAATAGGCTTTTCTAATCTTGACAAGTGATCAGCTATGCATTTATCCTCCTCTTCTTATGTATTTTAAATCAAATTCTTACGGCGATAATACCACTTGATTAGTCTTGGTTTGTTATCTTTCTTTGCCATTAGATACTTAATTGTTGCATGATCAATGTGTATGATAACATAGGACCCCAATAATTTTTCACAAGCAAAAACCATTGCTAGCATCTCCTTTTTTGTGGTTGAGTAGTTCTCTTGTGCCTCATTGAAGGTTTTGTTGGCATAGTATATTGCTATGAATTTTCTCCGTTCTTTGTCCCAACACTATTCCCATTGCATAGTCACTAGCATGCATGATTTAAATCCTTATTCGGTCTAGTGTTTTATGACACCTGAAGGGCTATGTAATTTGGATTTTAACTTCAAATGCGAGACTTGCATGATTCATCAAATCCAAAATTTGCATCCTTCTCCAACAGTCTGCATAATGGTCTTGCAATATTTGAGAAGTCTTTTATAAATCTTACGCAAATCTTACATGTCCCAAAAACTTATAATCCCTTTAGCGTAGTGGGTGGCATTAGAGTTTCTCTTGGCTTTAAGCAGTCAACTTCAAGTCAGTTGTAGAAATTTTGTGCCCCAAGACAATGCCTTCATTTACCATAAAATGACATTTTTCCCAATTCAAGCTAAATTATTGTCTTGGCACCTCTGAATGCAGTTTCTAAGTTGTGAAGCGGTGCTTAAAAGCTGGATCCATACAAGAAAAGTTATCCATGAAGATCTCCATGGCTTCCATGTCAAATGAAAAGATGGACATCATGCACCTTTGAAGGTTGCAAGAGGATTACCACGATAAATGGCATCCTTCTAAAAGCAAAGGTGCCATAAGAACATGTGAAGGTAGTTTTATCCTGGTCCTTAAGGGCTATGGAAATCTGATTATATCATGAATATCCATTAAGAAAACAAAAATGGGAGTGTCTTGCCTTCTATTTGATCAACAAAAGGCAAGGATAATGATCCTTCGGTGGCGATATTCAATTTTACATGTCTATACGACCTCCATCTATCATAGTTCTTGTTGGAATCAATTCATTTCTTCATTTATAATGACTGTGAATCCACCATTCTTGGGAACCACATGATTGTACTCACCCAAGGACTGAGGTGCATAAATAGATCGCATTTGCCGTTTAAATGCTTCTTTTCGACAACATATTTCATACTTGGATTCGAGTCTTCTGATGTTCTAATGATGTTTTGCATTTTCCTCCAAGAAAGTTTTGTACATGCAAATAGAAGGACTTATTCCTTTCAAGTCTTCCTCACCGACCAAGCTATTTAGCTGTATACTTTCACAAGATCTCAGGTGGTTTATGTCCTTTTATGCTTTGTTAAGTCGGGTGATATGATTATTGGTTTTGATTTTTAGCTAAGAAGGCATACTTCAAATGTTTAGGCAATTCCTTGAAATTAACCCCTCAGCTTGTTTCTACTTCTTGTGCCTTCCCTTCACAACTTCTTGATTTTCTCACTACATTTAAAAGTAGTACTATTTCTTTAAATTCAAAAATGGAATTCAGAAATTCAACATCAAGATCCTCATTATACTGGAAATTCATCTCATTCTCATTCATTAAACTCTGAATCTTATAATCACAATTCAGTTCATAACTGATGGGAACTATTGTTTCTATAGTCTTACAATCAACATTATCAAATTCGAGTGTTTCAAGCTCGATCGGTGGGGTAATCACCCTTCATCTCCGCCCTTAGAGTGTGCTCTCTTTCTTGACATCTATCAAGGCCGCTCCAGTGGCAAGGAAAGGCTTGCCCAACAGTAGTGGGACTTGTTTATCTTCTTCTTTGTCGATTACCATAAAGTCCACAAGGAAAATAAATTTTCCCACCTTGATCAACACATCTTCAAGGATTCCCTCTAGTTTGAGCTAAAGTTCCTCTGCCATCTGAGGGTCATGTTTGTGGTCAGCTCCCAAGTGAGTCTCTTCACTAGATGTGGCATTAGGTTAATACTTGCTCCAGAATCACATAATGCTTTTCCCACCCAAAGTTCCCTATGGTACAGGGAATGGTGAAGCTACTGGATCTGCTTCTTATTTTAGCAGCTCTTTTGAATTCTTGCACTTGATTCTTTGTCGGGCTCCACCACTCTGTCAACAATTTCCTCTTCTTGTAGTATGTCTTATGAACTTGGCATAATTAGGCCTTTGAGCCAATGCCTTAGCAAAAGGAATATTTATCTCTATCTTCTTGAACATATTCAAGAATTTAGAGAATTTCTCATCTATCTTTGATTTTTATTGCCTTTGAGGAAATGGGATAGGAGGCTTATAGGCTTGTACCCCTCTCTTTCTTTTTCAAGTCACGCTCTTCAACTAGATGCTCTTGTTGTACCTTTAATTTTCTTCTCTCTTCAATCATTTCTGAATTGTCCAACTTGGTTTCTTCTTGATTCTGCACTCTTTACTTCATAGTCATCTCTTCCTCATCTTTCTTTTTATAATTCTCTGCCATACTTGAAACGAAATTTCCATACACTATTTGGGATTCTTCTTGGTGTCACTAGGGAAAGAATCTCTATTGTAAAACCGAAGAAAATTCTAATTTTCTGAAAAAGGGTAAAATGGTAATTTTGGTCAAAATCTGGAAATTTTCTAGATCTCGGATGATGAAATGGACTTCACCACATTGGAATTTGTCTCACGTGAAATCCCCAGCTACCACGTGAATTCATCGGTCGAGGCCGTCGAATTTCACATCTTTAAGTCACTAGGATTATTAGGTGTCATTATCATGGGTGTGAGAGGCATGTGATGTGACAAGGGTCACCTACGTTACCCATGCGACACATGTTACATGATTAGTGAGATGATAGAGATAAATGGCTTAGATTAAGCCAAGTGTCAAAGAGCCCTTAAAAGTCAAACTAAAGGACAAAGAGGGAATTAATTGAAAAGAAAATAATAAAGACAACTTCATCTTCATTTTTTGGCTGGTAATGTGCAATGAAGGAGAAAAACTAGTTTTAGAGAGAGAAAGTCCAACTTATCTCTAAATTTCCCGGCTTTCGGACCGTTGGTTCTCGTCGGGCCAAGAAGCAAAGTTGATCTACGCTATAAGGGCTAAGCGTGGACATCGATTTTGTGGAGTTTCGACAACTCCAAGAGGTAGGGGTCTTCTCCTACTTGATTTATTCTTTGGCTAAGAACCATTTTAATGGATGGGGATTTGTTAAGGCCTGGAAGGCCATGTTTTCGGTCCCAAAATATTTGGACCGAGTGAAGAAAATCCTTAGTGTGGCCATGAACAGTGTCAAGACCTAGGGTTTTACTCTTCACGTGATTTGTGTCTAATTTGTGTGTTGCTCGGGTGATTCAAAATGAATTGCTGGAATTGGTTATTAGCCCATGTGAGCTAATTTTGGTGTTATTGCTATGAATTGAATAACATGATGTTGTGAGTTAATTTGTTAGTATATGCATGTTTTATATATATTAACATGAATTTTTGGAAATGACATAATGCATTCCATATGCACCGGGACACCCTAGAATGGTAGGTGTGAGTGCATGACAAATAAAATCGAAGGGTTGTCCAGTATTGAGATTCACTTGTAAAATTATTAAAATAATAATTTTATTGAAGGATGATTCGAAGAATTGTGTTGGGAAGATTGTCCAACAATTCACGTCGGAGGAGCCCATGAATTGTTTTGGAGAGTTACCCAACAAATTCACCTCGTAGGATTGTCCAACGTATTATATCGGAGGGTTGTCCTCAATTAAAACAAATATTTTGTTTTGAAAAAAAATGATTTTCATACATGGCTTAGGCATGTGTGAGGGAGTCGGTGAGGACTCGAGACATGGGATTGGGCATGTAGACATTCAAGAGTAGGATCAATACATTTGCTTGAATAATGTTTGGTTGCCATTACATGTGCACTTAGGTGGGGAGTAACCCATGGCAGGGAGATTATCACTACTAGGCATTGCTCTTTGTCGGGGAACATTATTTCAGTGCGGGAGTGTTCCGCGAAGGCAGCTCATTAGAGCCACTTTTGAGAAGCGAGCATGTGGCTTTGATTATCTTTTTGTAAAACATGTATGAATTATTACAATTGAAACATGTTGTATTAAAAGTGATGTATTAACTCTTGAACTATGGTAATATAGTTTGATGTATTTTTTTTTTTTTTTTTTTTTTTTTTTTTTTTTTACGACCAATATGGATGTATGGGCCAGTGTGGCCATTTGCTCATGTATGGGTCTCATGATATGAGACCACGGGTATTCCATGCGAGTTGTGGTGGTGCCAGGGACCCCTTGGGATTTGGGGCGTCACGGCTTGGTATCAGAGCTTAGGTGTACGAAAACCTAGGGCTCGATGGGAAACGGGTTAGAACATGCATCCATTGTGCATTTTGATGAATTAATTGTGATGTGTGATTGAATTGTGTAATTGTATGCTTGGTGAATAGCATATAGGAAAATGTTGAACACTAGGGTTGAGAAAATAAAACCTTAGGAGTTTGAGGAATTTTTGGAGCGAGTGGTCGGGAATAAACAAAAAAATTTATGGGCCAGTTGCTCCGGTTTTGAGCATGAGCAGATCGGTTTTGTGAAATTACGGAAAATTATTCCGGTTTTCAAAGCGGGTTAAATTTAACTCTTAAAATTTTGAGTTGTATAAACTACGGTTGTCTAAAGTGCGCATTTTAGAGTAACGGGAAACTCTTTGGAGAATAAAAAAAAAAAAAAAAAAATGTGTTGAGAAAAATTTTTTTCTAGGGTTTTACAGTGTGTAAAATAGGAAAAAATAAAATAAAATAAAATAAAATGAAAGGAGATAAAATAAAATTTTTGTTGCGTATGATTTAATGTATGGAATTATTGTCTTGCATTACCTATGAATGCATGGACGTTGTGTATGAAATTTTACCGGTAGGTGAGCTGTGTCTGGGGCTGTATTTTTACCCTTAGAGATGCCACCATTCAAACCTAACTTGCCATTTGACATGTGTAGATGGCTAGTCAGCGGGAGAAGGGCGTGAGGTCGTCCACGGTGCTAGCCAAACACCACCGATGTGACCGAGGCCTTTGGCGAAATTTGTAGGGATCACAGTTCTTTTGCCATTACGCGGTGAGTCACGACGGTAGCGGTCGAGTAACCTCGAGGTTCGGGGCACATCATCCTCGATATTCATAGGGAGAATCCAGGTGATGGCGAGACCATTGGTTTTATGCGGAGTTGAGGAAGATGTCAAAGAGCGATAAGATTACCTCCGATCTGACCGGGATCGGACTAGGCTGCATTCGGTAAAGTGAGAAGCTGAGTGTGGTGGAGATTGGGCAAAGAAGACCTGCAGGGCACAGAGGCAATGACATGGGCGAGTTCCATGAGCTGTTCATGAATGAGTATTTTAGAGCCACTACAAAGAGACATACGAGAAGGTTCGGGAGTTCTAAATTTGACGGGGTATGAGCGTGATTGAGTAAGTGGCTAGGTTTGGGGTTAAGCTCACTTTGATATGAAACGATTATGTGGCCATAGACTTGGCGAGGTCGGGAAGGTTTGAGTAAATTTGAGATTGTCCATTCGGGACAGGAATATAGGACTCCGCCTACAAGACATGGACTCTATGGTTGGGGCGCTATGACCATAGAGAGGAGATGGAGAATGCGAAGCACTCGGGATCACGGTGCTAGTGGCAACGAGTCGGTCTTCTTTCCAGTCGGGAAAAAGAAGCAAGGGCTTCTATTTCTATGGGATCCGGGCCCGTGGCCATCCAGGGCCAAGGGCCAGGATTAGGGTTGCCGGTCAGTGAAGTAGGATGGTAAGCTACCATTGCCGGAAGACCGGGCAATATGAGAGGATTGTCCAGAGGCGGGGGGATCCCAAGGTTATGGGAATAAGCCTTGATCCCGATCGGCTATGGGATAAAGCGGATCTGATGCTCTCCTCCATCCCTAGTATGGGTCGAGAGGGCCAATTTCGGTCCCAAGGTCTTTGCGAGCACATGCGTTTACAGAGACAAGCGGAGACGGGCCCATGGGCCGGGACGGAGGGACGAGGACCACGAGCGGGACATCCCGGGGATCTGAGGGGCGTGTCTACGTCGTTGCCGGGTGGAGCCAGAAAATAAGCCAGTTGTATAGGGTACGTTTTTGCTATCTCGCCTATGGGCAAGAGTATTATTTGATTCTAGTGCATTGCATTCATTTATCGCTGCATCGGTTGTGATAGATTTGGGCTTAGAGGTTAAGGCCTTGGAGGAGCCCTTGTATGTGAGTTCTCCCCTAGGGATTAGGGCGAGGATAGAGTTGATATGTCGTGGTTGTGAGTTAGAGATCTCGGGGATTCTACTCATAGTGGACCTAAGGCTCATGGACATGTCAGAGTTCGACGTCATCACGGGGATAAGGTGGGCGGCCGAAACGCAGTCGTCATCGATTGTGACGCAGAGGTCTAGCTTACCGTATTAAGGAGATTCTGCGCACACGGGAATGGTACTCGTGTCATGTTTCGGGGGGACAAACATGATATTTTTTCCCCGGATGGTGTGCAGTCCCGGAGTGTAGACGGTCGGCGGGTTGGCTAGCGAGCCTTACCCTAGAGGACGAGGTGAGACCGGACTTAGATCTACCTCGAATAGTCTGCGAGTATGAGGATGTTTTTCCGGATGAGCTACCGGGATTGCCTCCGTAGCGGGTTGTAGACTTCTGTATCGAGTTACACTCTAGTACTTCGCCTATCTCTATGACTCCACATAGGATGGCGCAGGTGGGTTGCGAGACTCAAAGTCCGAGCTACAGAGACTCTTACAAGATGAGGGTTCATTAAGGCCAGAGCACTTCCGTGGGCGCTCGGGTTGACTGCGAAGAAGAAAGACAAGACCCTTCATTTGTGCATTGACTCAGATAGTTGAACGGGATTCACGATCAAGAATCGGTACCCATTGCGAAGATTGATGGCTTGTTTGGTGATTGAGGAGGCGCGAGTCTACTTCAAGATAGACTAACCATGCCCGGTTACCATCAGCGAGGGTTAGAGAGACGAGATATCCCTATCTGAGTGTTCAAGACACGTTATGGGCACTTTGAGTTTACAGTGATGCCCTTTGGATTGATGAATGCGTCAGCGGTATTCATAGACCTCATGCATAGGGTATTCCAACCCTATTTGGATTAGTTTGTCGTGGTCTTCGTGGATGACTTTTTGATCTACTCGGTCGGAGAGGGCATGAGGGATCACTTGAGAAGTTGTTTCTGATTCTTTGAGAGACCATCGGTTGTACGCGAGTTCGGTAAGTCGCGAGTTTGGCTGCGAGGTGAGATTTTTGGAACACGTAGTGTCAGCTTTAAGAGTGTCAGTAGACCCCGAGAAGGTCGAGGCCGTGATGAGTTAGGAGAGACCGAAGTTAGTTTTCGAGATACCTAGTTTCTTGGGATTTGCTGGGTACTACAAGAGATTCATTGAGGATTTCTCCCGATTAGCGGCACCTATGACTAGATTAACCCGGAAGGAGGTCAAGTTTGATTGGGATGACCGATGCGAGAAGGCATTCCAGGAGTTGAGGAGGAGGCTTACTTCAGCTCCTATCTTGATAGTCCCGGACAGGGGACAAGGGTACACAGTGTATTGTGATGCCTCTAGGGTCGGACTGGGATGTGTTTGATGCAGTCCGGGAGGGTAGTAGCTTATGGTTCCTGTCAGTTGAAGAATCATGAGCAGAATTACCCCGCACATGACATGGAGTTGGCCGCCATAGTCTTTGCCTTGAAGATTTGGCTCCACTACTTATATGGCGAGCAGTTCGAGGTGTATTCAGACCATAAAAGTGCGAGTATGTCTTCTGTGAGACCTCAACGTGAGAGCAGCGGATGGATGGAGTTCTGGGGGACTATCACTTCACTTTGGATTCTGCAGGGGTGGGCAAACGTGGTGGCTGATGCACTCGGTCAGAAGTCACGGGGAGCATTGGCTAGTATAGCCTCCCAGGAGTGGCAGATGCTCGAGACTATGGGGCAGTTTGAAGCTCTGATACAGCGGTGGCTGGTGTACGTTGGGGAGTTTGGTAGCTACACGCCGTCTCTATTGAAGCGAGTGATCGAGTTCAAGGACGGGGCGAGATAGTGTCCGTCGAGGGCCGGTCTGTTGATACGGTGGCGGTACGTGCATCCGTGTACGAAGATGTACGGGATCTTCGGTCGTCGGTACTCTTTGGCTGAATGAGAAGAAACACGTGGGGACTTTGTTCGACGATGTCTCACATGTCCAGTAGGTTAAATTTGAGCACCGAGAAGCCGGCGGGCTACGCCGGCCATTGGAAGTGGGCGGGTGGAAGTGGGAAGCGCGTCATGATGGATTTTGTGACCGCGCCACGGACACGCAAGGACATGGCGGTATGGGTGATGGTATATCGGCTCCATGATGCGCACATTTCCTAGCCCGTCGCGGTTGACCTTCACATTAGAGGAGTGCGCGGTTGTATATTCGAAGTCGTCCGTACATGATGCCGGTATCCATAGTGTCGGATAGAGACCAGGTTTACGGCAGCTTTTGGAAGAGTTTCCAAGGCTATGAACACACGGTTGACCATGATATGGCTTTCCACCCACGGATAGATGGTCGGTCGAGAGAGGACCATACGGGTGTTGAAGGACGTGCAGAGCATGCGTCACAGATCGTAAGGGTAGGCCCGGAAAGAGCACTTGCCCGCATGGAATTAGCCTGCAACAGCGGTTATCGGGCAAGTACACAAATGACACCATATGAGGCGTATGGGAGGCCTGCGAGATCACCGATATGTTGGACAGGTGGGAGAGGCTCCATCACTTTCGGGGTCACGATCGGTGAGACACCTCGGGAGAGGTGAGCTTGATACGACGGTGTCTTCTCACGGCTCGAGTAGTGAAGAGCTATCTTGTGTGCGACGTTGCCATAGAGTTCGAGGTTGGAGATCACGTCTTCTTGAAGGTGATGCCTAAGAGAGGAGTGGTCAAGTTCGGCAAGCACGGGAAGCTATCGTCGAGGTTCATTGGGCCCTTCGAGATACTTGAGAGGGTTGGCGCGTAGCGTCTTAGGTTAACTAAGCCCAACATTGAGGTGATGCGTCTCCATGCTGCGGAGAACACCTCTAGTTCTAGCTCATGTAGTGGATTGGGGAGAGATTGAGGTTGACCACGAGATGGGACTTCGGGGAGGGACGGGGTGTGCGTATGGATAATGGGATCAGGTTTTTGGCTGAGCTAGTGAGGCTAGTGAGGGTGCTATGGCGACACCGTGGAGTGGAGGAGTCAACGTGGGGCTGTGATGACCACGATCACGGGCCACTCGCCAGCTACTGTTTGGGATGAAGAGGTCGTGGTTTTAGTCGTTTGTACAAATGGCGGATTTACATGCATGGCATAGTGCACGTTGCATATGCATGTGATTTGTTAGGATTATGCGAATTTGGGACAAAAATTCTTTAGGGGAGAATGTAAGGCAGAAAATTCTAATTTTACGAAGAAAAATGGTAAAATGGTAATTTCGGTCAAAATCCGAATTTTTTCTAGATCTCGGATGACAAGCGGACTTCCGCAGTTGGAATTTGTCTCGCGAAATCTAGCTGTCGAATTTCGTTGAATTAGAAACGATTGAATTTCCGCGTCTTTGAGGCACTGGGTGTCGGTGACATCGCAGTTGTGGTGACATGTGATGTGACAAGGGTTACCACTACATGTACCCATGTGACACATGTTGTGAATTAGTGAAATGATAGAGATAAATGGCTTAGATTAAGCCAAGTGTCAAAAGAAGCCCTTAAAAAGTCAAACTAAAAGGACAAAGGAGAATTAATTGAAAAGAAAATAATAAAGACAACTCATCTTCTCATTTTTGGTGGTAACATGCAATGAAGGAGAAAAACTGGTTTTAGAGAGAGAAAGTCCAACTTATCTCTAGATTTCCCAGCTTTCGGACCGTTGGTTCTCGTTGGGCCAAGAAGAAAAGTTGATCTACGCTACAAGGGCTACGCGTGGACACAGATTTTGTGGAGTTTCAACAACTCCAAGAGGTAGAGGTCTTCTCCTACTTGATTTATTCTTTGGGTTGGGGAGTCATTTTAATGGATGGGGTTGTTAAGGCACGGATGGCCATGTTTTGATCCCAAAATATTTGGACCAGGAGTGAAGAAAATCCCAAATGTGGTGCGTGAGCGGTCTTCGAAGTTACAGGGTTTCACGTTTCATGTGATTTGTGTCTGGGTTGTGTGTTATACGGTGATTCACAATGAATTGCTTGAATTGGTTATTAGCCCAGTGAGCTAATTTGGGTGTGTGCTATGAATTGAATAACATGATGTTGTGAGTTAATTCTTGTTAGTATATGCATGCATTATATATATTAACATGAATTGTTGGAAATGGCATAATGCATTCCATATACATCGGGGCACCCTAGAATGGTAGGTGTGAGTGCATGAGAAATAAAATCGGAGGGTTGTCCAAACGATAAATTCACTTGTAGATTATTAAAATAATAAATTTATCGGAAAGTTATCAGAAATTGTGTTGGGAGGTGTCAATTCACGTCGAAGGGGCCCATGAATTGTTTCGGAGAGTTACCCAACAAATTCACCTTGGAGGATTGTCAGCGTATTACATCGGTTGTCTCAATTAAAACAAATATTTTGTTTTGAAAAAATTAGGATTTTCATGCACTTGGCTTAGGCATGGGGGGGAGTTTGTGAGGACTGAGACATGGGATTGGGCATGTAGGCATTCAAGTAGGATCATGCATTTGCTTGAATGTGTTTAGTTCTGCCATTACATGTGCACTTAGGTGGGGAAGTAACCCATGTAGGAGATTATCCTCTTGGGTATTGCTCACCTGTCGAGGAACATTATTTCAAGAGTACGGGAATGTTCACGAACGGCGCTCATTAGTAGGCTTTTAAGAAGAAAGCCGAGCATGTGGCTTTGATTACGTTTTGTAAAACATGTATGAATTATTACAATTAAGTATGTTGTATTAAAATTGATGTATTAACTCTTGAACTATGGTAATATAGTTTGATGTATTTTGTGATGGATGTGGGCCGGTGTAGCCATTTACTCAATGTATGGGTCTCATGATATGAACACGGGTATCATGAGTTGTGATAGTCATGGGACCCACAAGTTTGGGCGTCCACCCTATAATGATTTTGCATATTTAGGGTCAGCTGCCCTACTTGAACCTCCAAATTCTTCAGAGATGCATTAGTATTGGCTTGAAACACAGTTGTGTTTGCTTGGAATGCTGCTAGCTTAGCAAACTTCTACTCATGTATGTTCAACAATCTTTGTTCTCACCCATAAAGCTCAACATCTGCTCCTCAAAAGACTAGGACCTCATGTGGCCTTGGTTTTCAGCTCTTTGGCTGCCTTGTTACTACCATCCTTGGAAACCATGGAGCGTACTCTGGAAGTGCCGCATTGGTCTTTGACCATTTGCCTCCACTTCCATATGAGAAATTCTCATGGTTTCTCAATGCCGGTGTAGTGGGTTGGAAGGTTTGTTTTAGGCTTAAAGTTATATCTCCTATTGCCATTGACAAACTGAGCTTCCTACACTTAATAGGGACCCTCATGAGTAAGTCCCTCATCAGCTATGCATTTATGTTCACCTCCTTCCTCCTTCCTCTTTCCTCTATTCCCACTGCATTGGCTGAATGGCTTCTTCTTTCTTGATTTTTCATTTTGCTCATCAGTGCATCCAACTTTGCTTCTATTGATGACATCTTGTTCGGTTCTATGATACCACCTCCTCTCAGCACACTGTTGCTCCCTGAAGTCTCAAATGGAGCTCAATAATTGCTCTTGGCAAAATCCTCAATAAGCTGGTTAGCCTCTTCAGTAATCTTCCTCTTAAATGCTCCACAGCAAGTTGCACTAATTATACCCTTCGACGAGTAGTTCATTGCATGATAGAAGATATCCATTTGGGTGATATGATCAATCCCATGCATAGGACATCTCTTCAGTAATTTCTTATACCTCTCCCAAGCATTGTAGAGGCTTTCTTCTTCTCCTTGCTTGAAGGCTATTATCTCTCTTCTTCTTTCAGATGTGAGGGCTAGTGGGAAAAACCTCTCCATCAAAGCTTCTTGACTTCTCCCGATTTTTGAGGCCCGATCCATATAGCAAGACTTGAACCAAGCGGCTCACATGTCCTCGTAAAGAATGGGAATACGTAACTTGATAAGATACGGGTGACCCCATTCGACTTTCTGCATTAGACATCCTTAAGAACCTCTCCAGATGCTCATTGGGATCCTCGCTAGGATGCCCTGCGAATTGATGTTGTTGCACCATGGTGATCAGAGCAGGCTTTAACTCAAAGTTGTTGGCCTCAATAGGTGGTTGCCTTACAGCTGAGTATTCATTTTTTATACTTGGCCTCCAAAAATCTTCCATTGTTCTCTGTCTCTAAGGTCTTTCTACTACTGGTTCTGTTGGTACATGCTAATCAGTCCCTTCTTGCTCTGCCATAATTGCTTTTTTTGCTACTCTAACCTTCTTGAGTTTCTCAAGTTCCTCGATTTGGTGTCTGCGGTAGCGATTTGATTTTGTTCTTATTGCATATATCAAGTGCACGAAAATAATGATGGCGAGATCAAAGTGAGATCAGTAGGTAAATGAAATATTCTATGATAAGCTCAATAAAAAGATTAGTGACTTAATAAGCCACTGCAGTTAAAATTATTTTTGAAATTTTTTGATCAAATATAAAAGAAAAATGTCCAAACTAGAAATTCTCTTTTTGGCAAGAATATTGATCTTTAAACTTTATTTCACAATCCCCGGTAACGGCGCCAAAAACTTGTTAGCGATTTTAGCGTGGGCAACGGTGCGATTCTTGACTGCTGTGATTACTACCCAAAAAGTGTTGTTTTATACATTTAACGCCTATGTTTTGAGCACTTTTTGTGTACTAATTGGCCTAATTAACCCAGTTGGCATGTTAAGGACCTAGCAATGCTACTAATCAAATTTTGTGGTAAGATTGGTTGTTTTAGGGACTTTATATCTTTAAGGCAGTTCGGCTCAAGGCATGAAGAATCTCAGATCACGGTTCGAGCACCCAAGCCAAAAAAGAAAGCAAAAGCGGAACTAGCAAAATCTGATAGCAACCTGCCAATTTCTCAAAGGGTTTGAATTTTCTCAACTGAAATTTCTTAGGGGTTCTTTGTATTAAATTTCTTACGAACTTTCCTGCAATCTTTGACTTTTTGATTTTTGTGTTTTTTCCACTTTCTCCCTATGTAATAGTGTTTTATTTGTATCTTTTGGTAATTTGTAATGGGTTGGGTGGTATGAAACAACCTCGAAAATACTTTGTAATGATTCAGTTCATTGTTCAGTAAATCTTACAGCGAAGCTTTCGTATTTTCTCTTGTTTTCTCTATTCTCTTTCTCAACAGCCAAACAACCTCTGAAAAGAGGAGGAGCGGCTAAAACCCTAGTTTCCTTGGAGTAAAGGAAACTAGGTGAAGGTTCCAGATGAAAAGGCGTGGGTTTTCCTTGTTTTAACGGAGGTATTTTACACCATTAAGGGTTTCTTTTCAAACTTTAGTTTTAATCCCTTGGGTTACCTTGAATGATCCGTATTTGATAAGCTTTTGGGTTCATTGGATGCTTATTGCTAGATCCATTGACATTCATTAGTTATCATCTATGGGTTATTAGAGGGCGATTCAAGGATGTTTTTATTTCCTTCAAATTCTAGGTTAGATCCCCGATTCACCTTGAAGGTTTGTGTTGTTAGCTCTGTGGGCTCATTGGATCTTATAGCTAGATCCATTTGATGTTCGTCGAGTTATCATTTATGTATCATTTGGAAGGTGAGTGAGAGATATTCTTCACTTTGTCGAGACCATTAATGGGAAGCAAATACCATTTTCAAGATATTTATTTGGGAATTAGGTTATTATAGCAAAACCAGAGCGGTCGGGAGATAACTTATATGTTATCCTCCTAATGCGAGAAAAAACCTAGGAAAACCCCTCCTTTGCCTAAGGAACCTGAAACACAGTGAGCACATTACTCAAGCTTTTGTTTTTTATGTTTTAGTAAGTTTTTTATTTTTAGTTTTAATCACTAAAAATCCGCTCTTTGTAAACCAATCCAAAGTAATTTCACCAGTTTAATATCACTGTCAGTTGTTTACACGAAGAAAACCCATCCATGGAGCCAGATCCTAGAGCCTTACTATACCTGCGATGTAATGCTACAGTAAAAATTATTAGGCATCAATTTTGATGATTTAGGATACCCTACGAGAGACGAATCAACTTCCCTTTAGAATTATTCAATCCCCATCGAGTTGCTAAAACTTGTTTGACTCGATATATAAAATCTTTGTCTTTGTGTATGTAATGATTTTCCATTAAAATTGGTTTCGGTCTAATATCTTTGCAAGTGCACAGGTCATACAAGTAATAAAGTGGATTTTTAAGTCCAGATATCATTCCCACAGGGATTTATTAGAAAATTTAAAGAATCAACTACCCCTACTACTCAAGATCCTCATTATCCGAACCTTTATTTTCCAGGATAGATTTAACTTTCTATAGTAAAATGAATTAAAGAAACAAATTTTTAAAATACAGATTAGAGAGTTCACTAGATGAAATATGCGAGAATGAAATCAATTTCAAAAATCCTCGAGAAGAATAAGTTACGGACCTGAACTGGAATTGTCCAAGAAGCGGGGGTAGTGTAGCCTTAGGTGCCTCACGACATTACACATTTCACTCTTTAGCTGACCATATTCCTAAATCAGGTCAATGGGCCTAAAACGCTACTTGTAGGATTTGATCCACTTTAAGATCTGGCTATTTTTCCTTCTCATTCTTACTCCTCGCGAAATCTTTGCAAGCCTCTCTAACACTAATTGGTACCTCAACCATCGAATTAAACTAAAATGCTCTATCTCTTGATTAAGTCTTAGGTAGCATTAGGATGAGATTATTCTACCTAATTAGGTGAAGCTTTTAAAGATTAAGCCAAAGATCAATAAGCGAGATCTTATACCTCGAAACATCATCTTTGTCTTTGAGAGGAACCTTAAAGTCGAGGTTAAATCTTCACCAATGATGCATGTTGTGAGATTTTTGTATGAACCAAATTTTATCAAAGTAATTAGCCTTTGCTGCCAAAGACTAACTAAAGTCTCGACACTTGGCGCCAAAAACTTATTGATGACTGATTTTGATTAAAATATGTGTTTGTCCTTTTTGTAAAATGGATTCATTAAAAATTGAGTTTGGTCTAAATCACTGCAAGTGCATAAGTCATACAAGTAATAAAAGTAGATTTTTAAGTCCGGATATCGTTTCCCACGGATTGATGATAAATCAGATTAACTACTTCAACTACTCAAGATCCTTACTATTTAAACTCCAATGTTAAATTGATGAGAGAACTAATAAAGTAATACTAAAATAATTTCACTAGTATACATAAAGAATTTAATGAAAGTGAATTTGAGAGTTCACTGAGTGAGACGACACTAGGAAATAGACCAATGAATAATTGTCAATTTCTGCATCATTTTGAGTCATAGCTAAGCCATTAGTTGGAAACCTAAATTTGTCAAAGATGCATTGTGGTATAGTTTGGATTTCTCCCTTAACCATAAATTTCACTAATTAGAGATTCATGTTCCTTTCGGACTCATGGGTCTAATCGGTTACTTGCAAGATATAATCCTCTTTCTAAGATTGGGTATTTTTCTTTTCCAGTACTTCACCCCCAAATCTTAGGACTGAAGAATTCTTGCCCCCATAGACAGGATATTGCAAGCCTTCTCCAACATAATTGCCACCTCATGCTTCAATGCTGATGAAATTCTCAATGTCCTTGATTAGATTAATGTTAACACAAGATCAAAATCATTTCATCAGAAAAAGGAGAAACCTCTAAGCGATTAAACTTATACTTCATCCAACTATTCGCACATAATGAGTAAGTTAGTGATCTATCAGAGTAATCTTTCAGAGTTTATTAGTTCCCAAGTATTAGTCTACCATACCCATAAGGAATTACTCCGTACCCTAAGGATTCTCCATCTCTGTGTCACGCAAAGGGCCTCATGGAAATCAGAGCAAGATACAGTTCTTTGTTTTTGGGTACACGATACTAGTACTTGGAACAGTTAAGTTCAAGAATAATAGCAATTAAATAAATTCAAGATTTCTATGGCATTCTTCCACTTTGTGCAGAAAAATAACAATCACCATCGACCCATTCCAAGAGGGGGATCTTTCAGAAGCCCCGGTTACATATATCGGTGACTAAGCTGATCAAGAGTCATTGAAATTGTAAGCAGTGAAATAAATGAACTCCATAAATTTTCCAAAATCCATTTAAATCAGAATACTAGTGAGAGAGAAAATTTTACAATAGATTCCATTTCGAAGCTGCACATCAGTTCATTACTCAACTCTAGAAAATAAACAGAAAACTAACTAAAAACTACACTAAAACAAAATCTACTAAAGTAAAAAATAAAAGAAAAATAATATAAAGAGTCTCGGCTACGAGTCTTAGATTTGCGGACTCGCACAATGCCCAAGATTCGTCTATTTATAGACTTTCCAATGATGGGCCGCACTTCAAAACTGCTTTGTGGATCCCCAAAATTTCTGTCCCAAATTGGTCGCTCTGTTGCGACATAGAAAATTATGCCGCGACAAAGTTTTAGTCCTTGTCCCTTAGCTTATGTCGTAGCCTATAGTTTCTGTAGCGACAGGCTTTCTAAGCTTTTTCTTGGATTATGTCATGACAAACTTTGATAGTATCGTGACATGGTTTTGATGAAGTAGTCTTGTTCTTGTCGTGACAGGAGTGTATTGTGTCTCGACATATAATTTGTTGCAACCAGCTCTCATACTTTTCTACTTCTGAAAACTGTCGTGACCTACTTTTCTTTGTTGCAACCAATCTTCTGTTCTCTCCTCTTCGTTTTTTGTCGTGACATAATTTTCTTCTGTAGCGACACAATCTAGTTCTAACTGCACTACGAGGCCCGAATTCTATGTCGCGGCAGACTCACGAAGATAAGTGACAAACATTTTACCTTCGACTTTTTCTGCACTTTTTCGTGAAGAGTTTTCTATGTGAGCATTCTTTTTGTGGTTACTCAACAACTTTGTCGCAACAGAGTTTCCTTTTATTGCGAAAAAATTTCTTCTCTGATCCTTGTCGTTGGCTGAACTGTTTTTTGCAACATAGAAATCTTTGTTGTAACAAAATTGTCTTAGCTTATCTCAGTTCTCTTTTATTTTCTGTCGCGACATAATTTTATTTTTTCGCGAAATAATTTTATTACTCTACATCTTTTATTGTCGCGATAGAAACTTCTTTTATTGCTTTTCAACTTCTTGTTTCGACAGAGATTTCTTTTTCATGATAGAGTTCACCTGAACCTCATGTTTTGTTTGTTAAGATAGAAAACCTCTTTGTCACGACAAAGTCTTGTTGCCCTTTATTGTGAACTCTATATTTTATGTCGCGACAGAGTTTTCTTTGTCGCGACAAAAATCCTTCCTTAAGATGGTCCTATGCTGGCTTTGTACTTAATATAAAAACACTTATCATGACGGCTTACGTATTTTAACCTTGTATACTATGTCGCGAGTTATGCTTTTAATCGCGACAAAGTTCATCTTTTATCTTCATTCTTTTATGTTACGACAAAGTAAGGATTGTCACGACAAAGTTCCACTATTATTTTCTTTGATCAATGTCACGATAGAAATCAAGAGTGTTGCGATAGTCTTCTTCACACACTTCTTCAGCAGTCTCGTGACAGAAAAATTCTTTGTCGCGACAAAGTTCTATTTCTTCCTGGAGTTTAGCCTGGACTTTGTTGCAACATAAAAGTTTCTTTGGATTCGCGACATAGCTTTCTTGGTTCGCGACATGGATCACGGTTCGACATGGCTCACGCTGTTAGATTTGACATTCGTCGTGACATTGACTATGTCATGGCCAGGAGAACACCTTGGCCCTTTCTTTCTTCTTTTCCTGTTGGAATTATCTCTTTTTCAATAAAAACTTGCAAAACACAAAGTTGGTGAATATTCCATAATTTAGCATTAAAATATATCTTAACTTCTAAAAATATGCCAAAAAAATGGATTAAAAATAGATGAGTTTAGGACTCATCAAAATTCATAAGCAAGAAGTTTTCTTGTCCCCAAGCAAGAAAAGAAAATTTTGTTTGTCCTCGAAACAATTTAACATATTTTAAGGACATTTTTACGTTGAATCCACAATTGGGAAGAAAACATAATTCGATTTAGCAAATTATTTCTAAATATGTTTCCAATCCAGAATCAGGAAGATTTTCAATTAAGTTCACTAAACTGACTAAATAATTCATATAATTAAACAATTCAATGATTCAACCACTGATTTGTGAGTGTGTGATGGTATTTCTCTCTTTTCCTTCAGCGGATTATTTAATTTTCTGTGATATTACTTAGATAGCATGCTTCTCCTTTAATCTTTAAAGTCTCATATGCTTGTTTTTCATATTAATCTCCACTAATGTAAACATACACCACCTTCAGAATCAATTAGGTCTTTTAGGCTTGAAAAGTGAGGCTGAGGTAATTAGGTAGATAATAGGAAAATTTAGGTTCAATTTTTTTTTTTTTTTACCCATATTTCACTTGCAACTTGATATATTGGCCCTCATATGCATTCTTAAATTTTTTTTTTTTTTTTTCATTCATGTCAACTCTCTAACCTCCCATTTGGTTTAGTGCATCCTTTTGCATACTTTCTGTGGGGGTATTTTTCTTGACCATTTTTAGACTATAAACTTTCCTCCTTTTCCTTGAAGCTTTTTCACTTTTCATCTTTCATCAAGGTTTTAGGAATAGTGCGATGTTTGTCTTTAAACTTTCTACCACCCTTAACGAACTTTGGGTTAGCTAACTCCCCATACCGGTTGGCATTGGGTGTTTAGGTGTTGAACACCCCTAAGGACTTAATTGTTCTAGGGAGGAAGGGTCTGTGTGACCAAACTTATTCCACCTTGACACTTTTCTTTTCCACGGCTTCTTTTCATTCTTTCATCTTTTCTCATCTCAGTTGATTTTTCCATCTCAACCATTCTTATCCTTTCATCTTTTCTCATCTCGATTGATTTTCTATCTCAACCATTCTTATCCTCTTTCATAATTTAACAATATTCCCCAAACTTGTCCTCTTATCCTTGATGTAATGGTCATATGTCTGGGAAAATAAAGACACTTTAATGGGATGATGTCAGGAAGAAGGGTTTAGGCTTTTCATTTACTGGTTTGATGATGAAATTGGCTTTTGGCTCAAATAAAAGAACTAGTGTGTATGCTTTTGCATATTATAAGGAGTAGGCTGAGGCTTAATCTTCCAAGAATGGCCTATATCATTTACACGATTGGTGACATTGCCAGGATTTTCCTTGACTAATAATCTAACAAGTTCTTAGACATTTGGAGATTCTTGTGATGGATCCCCGGAAAGATGTCCTAATCTAAAGCACAATTTGATTCAAAGATACTTTTGACCAAGTGCAGTGTTTATCAGGATTCATAATAACTAAACTGTTAACAAAAAATGAATTATAAGTCTTATTTGTTCCATCAATTTGTTACAATCTTCCTTATTCTTGAAGTTCAACATATTCATCAATATCTTCACAACTCTCTTCTTTAGTTCATTTCATCCTACCCCAATTCATCTATTCAAGTCTTGTTTGGTCCTTGGATAATTTTTGCCATGCTATTTGACCAATTAAAAGTTCATTTAAATCAATCATTCAATGCAGAGTTGTTTAACATAGCAATACAATTCACAATTATCTAGCAATTCAAACCAAGAAATCTGGTTTCTCCATTTTTCATCCAAGCTTTTCACTAAATCTCAACAATTTCTAATTATTGAACACAAAAGGAAGGAAATAGATGATAACCTGAGGGAAATGCAAAATGCAAGTGAACTCCAATTTTGCCAATGTTTTTATTGAAGTATTTTAGTGTAAGGCATCGATTCTGAAGAGAGAAAAAAGGAAGAACTATAGAACCCATTACTTTCTTAACATCATGCACATGGGAGGAATCTTTGATTCTTGGTACAAACTTGTAACAGTACACGAAGGTGAGAACTCGGAATTTGTGGACTGTGTGTTTGCTTGGACCTATTGCCTTCTTCACTTCTGTTGAATGCAAACCACTCCATGGATAAGGTCATTTTGTCTCTGCCCAATAGTGTTCAGGGTTCCCTCAAACTCACCCTATGTAGAGTACATTTTTATCAGGTTGTCGTTGATCATATCTAAGCTTTCAGTCCAACACTTTCCCTATCGTTTAGGGTGCCCTCCATTTCCTTATCCCTCTTCTCTATCAGAAGTCTTATTTCTTTATGATGTTCATATTATAGAGCAAAGAAAGCATGCACCACGGCTTCATGTTCTTTTCCATAGCATCCTCTCTCTCTTTCATGATCTTGAAAAATTCACTTTCTCTTTTGAGCTGCTCTGATAGGAATGCATCTTCTCTTTCCCTGAGCTCTTCACTCAGTTCTCTTTCTCTTGTTTCCCATCTACTCTTCCATTCTTCGTCTCTCAATGTAAAACCCCAACCTTATTGAATGTTATAATAGTAGTTTTTGAACTGATTAGAGGTCGATGATGAAGCGAGGAGTAGATTAAATTTCGGCAGCCGGACGTCATTTGGGCATAAAGTGACATTTTTGAAAAATTTTCCGCAGGATGCCTAATGAATAGTAATTCTTCTTATTATATATCAGTTGAGGGTTTGCGGAAGGAATTTTTAAGAAATTTCAATTCCTATGACTTTGAACTGATATTTAGAAGAGAATTGGAGATTTAAGTGAATAGTGATTCCGATTTGAAGTTCGGGCACTGCGGCAATTTTTTTCGAATTAGACTATGCGAAAATGTCGGAATTAATCTTAGAAGTCTACTTGGCGAAATGGAGTTCGTTTGGATAG